>CANXYC010398789.1:0-13488 GCA_948193065.1 Aleurites moluccanus
TATATATATATATATATATATATATATATATTGAAAATTTTATTAGTTACATGAAAAAGAGACTCTGATGGGAGATTTAGGAAAGTAGGCATATGTGTGTTAGTGTTATTTCCAAAACATTTAATTATATATATATATATATATATATATATATATATATATATATATATATATTGAAAATTTTATGAGTTACATGAAAAAGAGACTATGATTGGAGATTTAGGAAAGAATGCATATGTGTGTTAGAGTTATTTCCTAAACATTTAATTATATTTTGATCCCTAGAAATAAAAATATTTTGCAAATAGGTCCAAAACTATTTTATTTAATTAGTTTATGGATGAAATTTAAAGAGGGAACTCATTAGTCCTTAGAAGGGTGTATAACAGAATTAAACACTTTTTTATTGTAGAAAGAAGAGATTACCCCTTGATTCAGTGGGAATATATACGGGTTTATGGAAAAATTAAATATAAGGAAGAAGAAAATAGAATTGATTCTATCTATAGAAATTCTTCCTTAAATAACTATATAGCTCATGATTATACTGGTGTATCTGACATTATTAATTACCTTGAAGAACAATATTCTATGTTTAGTCATTTGCCAATCATAAATGTAGATACTCCTTTGGCGACCTCATTTTTTCTTGCCATCTGGGAAAATTTCCCTGGAATAGATTGTTGAGTATATTTAGAAAGAAGTGATGGAATTGAAAATACTCAAAGCACTAGTAATTCAAGATAAACATGGGGAAGATGATAAAGAATAGAGTGTCAATTCAAATCCTTTCGGATTGACTTTATTTCAAAATATTCATAATAAAGTGAGCCTTCTCCTTGGGTAATTGCATGCAAAAGAAAATTTAGGTGATTCACTAGAACAAAGAAATGCTTTAGCAAAAGAAGTGGGAAAACTGGTGAATGAAAGGCTCGATACTATTAAGCGAGAAAAGGGCTTTGAAAAAACTAATAGGATCCTCTAAGCCCCTTTTTGAAATGGAAATCTTGCAATTAAGAAAATAAAAAATGATTTCTTATATTATAGACCCTGATAAAAGAGTTGTTGACCTAGAAAGTAACAAGACATCTGAAGACCTTAGGAAATCATTAATTCTAGTAGAAGAAACTCCTTTGAATCTACATAATAGAACTTTTAATGAGCTTCTTGCTACAAAAATGGATGAATATAAGCCTAATTATCCCCATAGGACAAAACTAGAGTTTACACCTATGGATAATCTATTAAGGCCAGTTATCACCCTGGCAACTTTTTTAAATCTAGATTATAAAAAAGCATGCGTCTGAGAGAATAGATGAGTGAATTACCATGATTAGGTTTACAACCAAAGCTGGTAGCTACTCAACTGAGGCCACCTATAAGTTATGCAAAGGCACCATGGTTGACAATGCTAAAAAAATTTGAGATCAGCTAGTTGTTCAAACCTCCGTTAGAGATGAGATTAGAAAAGCAATTCTGGTAGATGAGGTGCTAGCTATCATCGTAGATGCCCTGAAAAGAGAATTTTGTGGTTTCTCAATATCAACTGAGTCTTTAGAAAGAGAGCAATCATTAATGACATTGATGAAACTGCATATATGTGACATATGTTATTTTGGCTATTATGTATGTGAATTTCAAAAATATTACTATAATTTGGATTTAAATGATCAAAATTATATGCTAATATTATTTTTTGCTAAGCTTTCAGAACTATGGCCTAAAGTAGCAAAGAATGTCTATAACCTCCTATTGAATGAAGACAAAGTGGTGGATGGATTAGGAGGAAAGATATTGGCAGTTAGGTATACCATGAGAAAGGCATGCACTGAACTCTAAGTAAGGTAAGATGCAAAGTGCCTTCCTTATTTGAATAAAAGTTATTGTTCTCATATCGAATATGTTCCTGGTAGATATGGATGTGCTGTAGGAAATGAAAAAGGATTAAGAACTAAGAAAAGATCTGAAATAGGATGTTCTTCATGTCATACTAAAATGAGAAAGTTTAAAGGATATAGAAAAAGAAGAACATCGAGAAGTGATAGAAACAAAATGAAGAGGTCTAGTAAACTTTTTAGGTTTATTAGGAGAAGAACAAACCTTAGGAATAAAGACAGGATAGAAGCCTTTAAGAAAAAATACGGTAGAGCCCCTAAGTGTCCTCAAGGAAAACCTCTTAGTAGTTATTCATATTGCTGGATTTGTGGATCTAAAGACTATAAAGCAAATGCTTATCCATAGAAGAACATACGAAAGGAAAATCTTAGAAGAATTTTCTTCGAAAATAAGAATCTAGTCTATGAACCAACAGAAGAAGAAGAATACTCTGACATAGATTCTGAAATAGATCCAGTCTATAAAGTAGTTTCTGAATACAAAAATGATATAGATGAATATGATCTTTGGATAACATAACTATTCATGATGAATACAACAGAAGGGCATATGGATGAAGAGATGATCCCTTTGGATACCTATTTGGTACAGGAAGAATCTTTCCAGTACGATGATCTATCTAGAAGTTGCCTAGAGTGAAAACTCCCTAAGGTAAACATCAATACTATTTATAGAAAATCCAAGTTTAGTTTCAAATCTATAGTAGATGTCTCCTAATCAGAATCGGTGGCTTAGGTTTCTCGTACATAACTAGAAATGTTAGACGTACTTTTGATCAACATATAAAGAATAAGAGAAATGGTAAACAAATCAAAAGGTACATGCCAATACATCTATATCGGTCTCGTCCAAGTAGGACTTATACCGCTATTCAATTTGCCAGTAGATAGTCCTGTGATAGCAGCTGTATTAGATAAAAGGTGGAACTTATTTCAAGATCAGTTGATATCTGGTGTCCAAACTAACCTAGCCAATGGTCTTGTTTGGTTTCAGACCTATCCCAATTACATGATGTCTTTGAGTGATCGGTATTTGGGTAATTCATTGTCATTAAGAATTAAATCCATGAATATAAATAGAATGAATTCTTAGGCTAAGTATTTAGCGTATCACATTAGGACAGTATTTAGACTAATCAACATAACAAATCCCACAGTGAGGAACATCTCTCAAATTACAAAGTTATTCGATGAAGATTTAGATAGCTATAGACAGTTCCATAGAATAGAGATAAATCATTTAAAGTTATCTTGCCTAAGAGTTGGGTACTATAGGAACCAGCTGAGACTTCAAGGTCAGTAGGATTTTTTCAAATTACACAAAGATGTAGGAATATCACCTTACATTTAGAAGACCCTATAAGAAATCTTTGGATTACTAATCCTCATAAAAGATCAATGTCAGTAACACCCCTAATTACATAGAACCTTAACTTCATCAGTAATTAGGGAAGAAGTTACTAAAAATCCAAGCCAAGAAAAGGATGCACAAATATCATCATAAGGTAGAAAGAAAGTAGGATATAAAACTTTTAGCCTACCTATCTATGAAGATGAGGAGAGTCAGGAAAGTATAAGAATAATTAAGCATCTAACTCTTGTTCCTAAGGTTGTAAAAGAAATTCAAAAACTTTCTCAACAATGTTCCATACCCTTCAAGGAGATATGGAAAATGGTTAAGTCCAAATGTCATGGAATCAACAAAGATATTCAATACCGAAGAATCAGGTTTGAGCACAAACATTTCTTTAATATTTAAATTTCCTAGTTATTATGATTATTCTTTGGATACATTAGTTGACAGAGGTACAACGATCAATAGTGCTAGACCAAATACACTCCCTAATGAATGGTAGAAACCATTGACCCAGCCTATAGTGTTACGTATGGCAGGAGGAGAAGTAAACTTAGTGATGCATTTTGCACAACAAGTTCTTGTTATCATAAGTGGATAATAAGGTCCTTACATCCCTTGATCTTGATGCATATATTATTTTAGGAAATGCTTTCCTAAAAGGGCAGAAGGAGAATAGGCCTTTTGTACAGGACGATGACTATATCTCATTAAGAGGTGTAAAGATCACATATCTGACAAATCCAAATAATAAGTTAAAAATTTGTTTTTATCCAGTAAAAATATCAGAGTTGTGTGGATCTTTGCCTTGTGAAATAGTATTCAAAGTGCGGGCTTAGCATGCTGATACTTGGATAGATTGCTGATTTGGTTCAAATAAGGAGTCAGATGGTACCTTATGGTACGAAGAATTGTGCTTCAAAGAACAGGTTGTAGTAGAAAAATCTATTGCATAGCCTCAACTTAAAGAAACTACATGGGATAAGTTTCTTATTAAATTAGCTGATAATTTTAGTGATGATCCTCTCAAATTATGGGTTCTAAATAATATCACTAAAAAATTAGAACTGAATGATCACAACACTATTATCAGAACTAGGAATATAAAATACACTAATGAGTTGATAGAGGAATTTGACAAACAAATTCTTGAATTGCTCAAAAAAAGATTGATTAAGGATAGTAATACTCCACATTCTAGCCCAGCTTTTATGATAATCAATCATGCAAAGCAGGTGCGTAGAAAAGCACAAATGGTTATAGAATATCACTAGGTAAATAAAGTCACAAAAGATGATAGCTATAAGATCCCAACAGTTGGAGACCTCATAGATAAGGTTACCTTTAAACAGCCTTCTATCTTTTCTAAATTTGACCTTAAAAGTAGATATTGGTAGGTAAAGATGGAAGAATAATCTATACCCTTAACAACTTTCAACGCTTCACAAGGGATGTGTGAATGGTTAGTAATGTCATTCGGCCATAAGCAAGCTCCAAACATCTTTCAATGCAAAATGGACAATGCCTTTAAAGCATTGAAAAAGTTTTATGTGGTCTATATAGATAATGTGTTAGTTTTCAGTAATAATGAAAATGAACACATGAGTCACCTTGAACAAGTGACTGATATGCTCAAACGTGAATGTATGATTCTATCGGAAAGAAAGATAGCATGGTTTACGGAAAATATAAAGTTTTTGGGAATGGAAATTGAGAAAGGTAAAATTAAATTATAAAGTCACATTTCTGAAAAACTTATAAATTTTCCTGACAAACTAGAAGATAAAAAGCAGATACAACATTTTTTGGGCTTGTTAACTATGTTAGACAGTTAGTGAAAAATCTTTCCAAATACCTAAGAAGTGTCACGACCCACTTTTGGATCACGACAGTCCTAGGGCATAGGTAGACCTAAGGTCACCGGAAACCTGTAGAACCCATGAACAATCTATTTATCAATTATTCAATCAATATTAACTCATTCATCAATGCTTAAATCCCATTGATTACTTAGAAATTTTAAAGAAATTTTGCCAGTTTTCTTTGTAATTTTAACCTTATTCTCGACCCAAAATCGGATCTTTTAAAAATTACACAGCTTGCACTAAAATTATTTTTTCACTTCCAATAATTTACCATCCTTATACCCTCAACTTCAAAGTTCAACAGACATACATGGCACTTCTAAATCTTTTTCAAAATAGTTAAATTTCATTTTATCATATTTTAGTATCATTAACTTGTATCAATCATTAAGCATTACACATTACAGTTTGAATGCCACTAAAACATCAGTTATTTCACTGTTCATATAATATTATAGTACTTAATCACCTAGTTACACTCAGTATCATGGAGCTCTATGAGTTGACATTTATGACTTTTAGAAAATAAAAATTCTACCTCGATGAACTTGACATTCCAAGACAAAGAAGAAATTGACTTGGAATCATCTTCCATTATATCATCCCTGTAAAAATTATAAACCACGATATAATGAGTATAAAATACTCAGTGAGCATGTATACATCATTAAATATGAGATATAAGCATATAATAATAAAGGTTATCAATGGAAGTCAAGTATTAACAAATATAATGAATGGTTATTAGCATTTCAAATTTTCTTGTCAAAGGTTAATTAATTTGCACACCAAATGTCTTTGGAAGCTTGGAATAGGTAACGATCAAATCGATGATGAACAATAAAAGATAAAAGAATGGCCATCAATGGTAAGCCATAAGATATAAGCTTGGAATCAATGAACAGGTAGATAATACTCGTATCATGTAGATAAGATGAATAAAAGGCCAGAACACATGTAATCTTATATCAATCTCATATTATGTACATAAGGTCGATCATGCCCTATGGCTAGGATAGTTAACCATTCCCAGTTAGGGTATCACATATAGTCAATGTGCACATTGCCGACGGTATGTACCCACTACCCCATCGGTAAGGCAACTCTATCAAATCCACATGTAAATAGGCCAATGGAAATCAATAACAATATCAAGTATTCATTAGGAACATTACGGTACAATGGCTTTCGATTGATACACATGGCTTACTTTTCAATCAATGTCAATACATTTTATTAATCATGTATCAGTTTCTTTTCTTGATACAAAGGTAGCAATTACAATAAATATCATGAAATGTGGATAAACATTTGGTGTGCATACTTTGAAGAGCAATTTGGGTACATAGTCAATCAAGTACAATAGGCATTTCAATATCAATAACAATCAATGGACTTGGTGATTTCAATCATAAGAATGATCAAAGAATGATCAAAAATAGCAATGTGGCACTTAACCAAGAAAGAAACATGTTTATTGGGTCAACAAATCAAAATATAGGTATGTATAATGATGTATACATTACTCACCTTAGCTTATGACTTGTACATTTCTCTTTTTACTTTATCCTTGATTCATTGCCTTATCTCTTATGGTACCCATCACGTCTCTTATTCATTATCGACTCTACATATCTAATTAATTTCCATTTAGATACTATTTAACATAAAATTATATTACTTATACTTATATTAAAGAAATTTCCTCAAATTTCCAAGTTACTAGGGTTTTTCTGTGCAAAATTCTTTACTGGCAGCCTGTGTTCCATTTCTCATATCTCTCTCTATAATTATCCAATTGCTTCAATTATTATTCCTAATTAAACTTAACATATAAGGTTCTAACATACCCAAATTTCACATTAAATTCATTACTACACAATTTATGGTGTTAATTTAAACTTAGCTTTATAACCAGTCCTGCTGCCTGCATTCTGCCTACAAATCTTATTCTGGCAGATACTGTTCTTTTGCTAATAACTCAATCAATACTTAACCAATTATTGTAAATTTTTTCCTATTGAAAGTAGACACATAAAATTAGAATATATCCAAATTTTAGAATTTTTGGATCACTGAACAATTATTAATGAATTTCCAAAATTAAACTACTGCCTTAAAACCTTTATCCAGACATACCCTGTTTCCATGCTTATAATTAAGTCCATGCTCATCCAATTACAAAATATATAAATGAACATATTTCATGTTTAACACTTTCTCTAATTCAGACTTTAAAGTCCTTATATTAATAGAACTCTATAACCTATGTTCTGTTAAATAGTCAATCAGGGTAAATTATACTCATGACCTAATATCTCATAAACCACAAATCCAATTGAAAAACCCTTTTATATAATTATATATAAGATATAAATGAACACTTTTTATGCTTAATACTTTTTTCTAATTTTGTCTCTATCAGTTTGTATAATAAAAACACAGTAGCATTTTCTAGAAAACCTAATTCTAGGTCAGTCATAGTTTTTACCCAATAACTCTTACCTCACTATGAATTTTCCAAATTCCTTTTACAAAAATATAATTAACATATTTATCTAAAATTTTTATGTTTTAACCATCTTTAAATTCAGTCATTAAAATTTTGGAATATTAATCAAAATTTACTGCCTCAAATCAGATTTCAGAAGCTATATAAACCCTAGCTTATTATTTACATTTTTAACTTAATTACCTCAATTATTTGCCAAATCATGCTATAGAACTCTTAAATACAATTAAAATGATAATTTTAGAATCATTACCTTAAGTTAAACTCTTGGATTCCATCTTCTTTGATCTCTCCAAATAGCTTCACATAATCTCCATCAACTTCCTTTCTTAACTCTTCTTTCTCTCATCTCTTCCTATCTAATTTTAGTTGATTTCTATGGAAAGGTTAAGAGAAAATTTTTGGTTATTTTTCTTCCCTTTGGTTCGTCCACTTCCTCCTCCATTTGTTATTTCCATCTTCTTTTTATATACACCAAAAGCCAACCAAAAAGAAATGAAGACAAAGAAAGAATTTTCTAGAATTTTGATGATTTGTCACCTATTCAATTAATTAATAAATCAATTAATCATTTTCTATCAAAACATTCATTCTCTCACCATCATGGACAACCACCTAGCTCCATTTCTAGAAAAGGTGGGTCTCACAACTTTATTTAATTGCACTTTAACCCAAAAATTTTCTTATTTGTATTTTTTAACCCAAAACTTTCTGTATTTTATTTTTTCTATTCTGTTTAGATTCAAGCTCAAGTGTGGGGAGTGAAATACCTTATTTTAAGTTATTATATCCTTTAAAAATAGTTCTGGGTCATTTCTAGATTTCAGATAGTAGATTACCATAATTACCCCCAAAGTTACCTTTATTTACAATTTTGCTATTATCCTTATTTTCAGTATACCAAAATATTTTTCAACTCTATCTTTTCACCATAATTTCACATAAAATTAACTTATTTAATTCCCCCAAGATTGGGTCAAAAATTCTTAAATTAGCAGGACTGTTATTTTCCCGGCAGCGTAATTAACACCGGCATTTTCTGGGACAGTATCTCCAAAATGGCCCGGTTGAGGCTTAAAAATTCTTAAATATTATACTCTATCATTTTTTATATATTTTCATATTCGATTGAGCCTATTCGTACTTCAATTAATATTATATTTCTTACTATAGTCCGTTATATCTATATTGTCTTCTGTACTTCCTCATTATTGTTGGATTTGTGTCCTAAAGACCAATCATCAGATGATTATTTTTGGTACATTTTATATCATGATTTATATCTTTATGGCTTTCATTATTATGATTATTTCAATAATTGCGTAATATAAATTATTATAATAATGTCCCTAGAATAAGATATTCTAAAATCATCTCTAATCAAGTATTATTGTGAAATGGGATATCAATAATACGTCGAGACTAGTATGTGTAGTGACTAATGACAATGGTTATGGATATGAAATATCAAGTCAACACAAAAGTACGAGTTGGAGAACAATGTACTAGAATGACCCACCTTGAGAATACTATATGGATTGTTGTATGAGTGTCATAAGTATTTCTCATAGTGATAATAATAGTATGATCCTTTGACTTGAGATCATCAAAGATCCCAACATAAGGAGTTGTATATCTTGATACTGTTAAACGTCTTTCGTAACGGGATGTACTATAAAAACAATAATTGGATATGCCACAAATTATGTAGAGGAATGTTGAGTGATCAAGATAGGATTTGTCCCTCCTATACAACAGGAGTGATGTCTTTGGGCCCTTTGATTAAGTGAGACCTAAAATGCATGGCCATGCTTAAATAGTCGATATGTGATATTGATGTCATTTGATTTAGGAGTCTACTCAGGTATCAAAAATATTAAGATTGATCTATGCTAGTATGTCTTTTTCCATTACTCGTTTTCAATCGAGACATCTAGGATAAAAAGATTTAATTACTTGGTAATTTTATCACAAGAAAGGTCATGTCGAGTCATTGACATTCTCGTGACCTAGGTAGCATTGATGTGATGCTAGACACCGCTCACTGCTTATGACATAAAATCACTACTAATGTTATGGGAACCTATAGTGTCACACATTTAGATCGTATCGATGATAGGAATTTTAATTCATGAGATGGATTAAAAAAAATAAGCATTAGGCTAAATGGTTTAGCTAAGAACTAATATAAGCCCAAAATTCAAGCCCAAGTCAGATGGAGCGAATTAGGATTTTATTAGTTGACCTAATGCTAGGGTTAAATGCCTATAAATATACATGTGATGTTATTTTTAGGTTACACACAATTTTCTGCCGTTTTTAGAAAAGGAAAATTGAAATTAAACTCTAATCCTAATTCTCTTAGACGTATCTAGCAAAACATCTCAAAGATATTCATATTGTTCATGAGACGAATCAAAGGAGGGACGATCTGTTCGTGTGGATACCATAGAGGCAGAAGGTGAAAAAGCTTTTACTCATGATTCAGAATTGAACTTTTACAGTCGAATCATCAAACAAAGGTATAAACCCTAACCTTCTGATCTGGATCTTAATATGGATCCTGGAGGAAATCGGAATAAATAATTTTATTCCGTTGCTTTTCTAGTTTCGATTTCCTACAATTATCCATTATTCTGTCTACTGGGATATTACAAGAAGAATTGCTAAGAAAACATTTGATAAAAATTCTTAATTTTGGCATGATGAAGACACTCGGGCTGTCATCCAGGTAAAGGAAAAAATAAAATATTTGCTTTGTTTAAATTTACCTTCAGATATAGATGAGTTAGTCTTGGAGGCAGATGCTTAAGACAAGTCTTGGGGAATAGTATTAAAAATTAAAGGTAGAAAACTAGAATGAATATGTAAGTATTATTTTGTAACCTTTAAAAGAGCAAAAATTAATTATCCAACCCACGAAAATGAAGTGTTAGCAATAAAAAATGGTATAAAAGCTTTTTATATCTTCCATGCTCTAAAAAAGTTTATAATTCGAACAAAATCAACCTATGTAAAGGGTTTCATAAATCTAAATCTTAAAAAGGTTAGACAAACTAGACTTTTAATATTGCAATAATGGTTTAGTTACTACAAATTTGATATTGAATATATTCCTTCTGATAAAAATATAGTAGCTGACTCTTTATCTCGTGAATTATCTGATATTGCAAATGGATCTTACTGCAAAAAATAAGTTATGTTGGATCTATAAGAAGGAGGGTCATACCCAGAAATAATGCATGAGGAAAGGTGAGAAAGGGAGTAAGTACTCCGAGGGCAATGGCTCTGGTCCTTCTGGGACGAAAAGAAAATCTATAGCATCAAAAGATGTTATGTGTTGGCAATATAAATCTCAAAGGTATATTTCATCAGAATGTCCCAAGAAGAAGCCAGCCAGCTCAAAAGAACTTGTTAGTCTGAAAAAGGCTAATGAAAAGTCAAAGAAAATTCTTTGGTCCAAAATAATGAAAAGGAAAAACCTCTAGTGCAAAAGGCACGTGTCCTTGAAGACTTTTTTGAAAAAACAGCTAAAAAACATGGCTTACACCGGAACAAGTAAAAAGAATAAGGAAAGAATTGGCCGTTGTGGGAAGGCTGCAATGCCCAACTTCTTCACAAGAGGGTAGCCATAATGGAAATGCCTGGGAATCTAGAGCACTAGACCAAAAAATGGAGTGATTGCCTTAAGTGCTGACAAAAAAGAAAAAAGGGTCGTAAGTCATAACATTCAATCCATAGGTAATTAGCTTAAGGTTCCAACCAAACGGCTAGTAGATATGCCAAGAACAAAAATATTCTAAACCAACAGGCTTCTAAATATGCCAGTGAATATTTACATATTCCAAATCAATGGCCAGTGAAAGCGCCAGTGAACTTTTAAAAGATCCAAATCAAACTACTTTAAAGGAGGAGAGCTGTAAAAACTCTAGTGATGTTTTAATCCCGATTCTAATGACAAGTTAAGTCATAACGACATTTCAAATCATGAAATTAAGGCTAGTGAAAAAGCTAGTGAATCTTCACAGATTCCAAACCAAACTTCTTTAAAGGAAAAAGTTGATAAGAACTTTGAGGATGAAAATCCTGATTGTGATGACTTGAATTGGGATCTTGTGTTTGGGACAACTAAATTCAAAAACCAATAAGTCCAGCAATCCTTTAAAGAAATCACAATGAAAGATTTTGAAAGTGAATCTGATTATATCCATGAGGAATTCATGAAAATCATGACGATAGATAACCCTAAGATTTCAAATACCTATAAGCATGAAAATGCCTAGTACTTCATAAAGTACGATTATGGTCTTTCAAAAAACGGATATATGTTGTATTCAGGTTTGCAAGGAGGACTAGCTAAAAGGAACTTCCAACAATTAAAAAACTTTTTAGATGAAGTTGTTTCATACATTGCTCATTTAGAAAGAACGCTTGAAATGCAAAAGAAAGAAGAAGAAGATTTCCTTCAACTGATAATTGACAGGGAAAAACTTCTTAATGAAATGAGTTCATACATTCCACCAGAAGTATGTATAAACTCATTTCATCAAGGAGTGGAGTACACCAAAAAGATTAAAAGAATGGACTCGATAGACCATTCCATTAAAGAATATTTTATATTACATTCATACATTTTTTGGCAAGGATATGAAGGCCCATACCGGAGAATCCTCTCAAACATGGTGAAAAATAGTCTCCAGTACATAGATGCAGGACTGACATAAATTATCAAGATCAATAGAGATGATGATGAACTGTGTAAATCACTTCTAATTATTGTGCAAGAATCTATGGAGTTCTTGAGTTCAGAATAATAATCGATTATATTATTAACACAATTATAGATTGTGGTAAGGATGGAACAATTAAAAGTCATTATCAAATATGGGATCTTCGTCCTATGATGGCTAAACAATTTGTTGAACCATAGAAGGTTAATAATCAGAATTTAAATTTTTATTTTAACATGTATAAAGAAAACAAGATTATTAACAAAGTTGTGAGGATTGAAAATTTTAAAGCTAACCTGGAGAAGGCAATTTATTCAAATAATTATGTCCTCAGAGTTGGTAGAGTTTTTTATACTATCTGGTCCCAGTATACTCCTATTGTAAGAGCTTTAGCAATGGTGAAAGGACGACAAGAAGCACAAAAGTTATTTCTGAGACTAGTAGATTTAGATCCAAATATGGATTGTCAGCCTGAAACAATGAAGGCTTGGAAGAAGGTTGCTTAGTTCAGAGAGCAACATGTTACAGAAGAAATGGCTAAGGACTATGTAGAGCTGAAAGAAAGTATGGATGCCCTAATCAACAACTCACAAATGGAGTGATAAAAACGTCATTCATGACGTAAGTCTCAACGTGCAACTTAAGGAATTGCTCTTCCAAAGCAACTCCAGAAATTAAAGCACTATCAGCTAAAGATGCTTTAAAACTTGTATTTTAAAGAAAGAGAACTTATCTGTAAAAATTAAATAATCGTTATTATTGCTACAGTTGGAAAACAATATACCAGAGGCACCAGTTAGCTTTCTTATTCTATTGTTATCTGGAAATGACACTGAGTATCCATTAGTCTATAACAGGTGTCTATTTGTTGTAACAGGTGTCCTTTAGTTATAACTGTTAGTCCCTTTGGCAACCAAGAGGGGGGGTGAATTGGTTGTTTGCGGAATTATCACCAAATAAAAATTAACAAAGAGAAGGAAGCAAAGGGAAGAAGAAAGAACACAAGAATTTATAGTGGTTCGGCAACCTTGCCTACATCCACTCCTCAAGATCACACTTGAGAGTTCCCTTAACCGATCCTTTTACGGGTGCAAGATCAAACCCAAGTGTTTTGGCTAACACTCAAACCTTA
>CANXYC010398814.1:0-27967 GCA_948193065.1 Aleurites moluccanus
AAGAATCTCCATTCTAGGGTTTCAAGGTAATTTCTCTAAACTCATTTCAAAGTTCAAGTTAAGCTAATCTATAGCTAGAATAGATGATTATAAGTTATGTATAGATGTATAAGAGCCTTAAATAGAATTTACTATGAATTACATGAAATGTCCAAGGATTTAGGATTTTTGGTGAATAGTAGCTATACATCCTAATCTTTAATGTTCTTCTAAGAGATGTTAAAATAAATATTAGGAAGCGTAATAAGACTTCTCTAGATGATTAAATCATAAGGACTACAACCATATGAACATGAATGATTAAACCCTAATTTGTGGATATTGGGATTTTGATTTAGAAATGGAAACCACAAGAGACTAAGAAATAATTCATGCTTCTCATATTATAAGAGGGAATATTTTGTAAGGAATTGTTTTGAGGTAAGTATAAACATTGCATATGCATATTGTTTCCTTGAAATTGATTGTGCAATCTTGCCTCATATTATGAAATATTGTATTGTTAACCTATTAAATGAATTTATTATGATGTTCTCAATCGAATGATAATTTGTTCCATGTAATCACTTTATATGTTATAAATGACTTTGTCATTCTTTCTTGACCCAAGCTCATATGAAACTTATTTGCTAACTTGAATGAATTCATGTTTATATGTTGATGGTCTTGTAACTAATATGATTCTTTGTGAAATCCAAGTTATATGACCTATGATATGTATTACGATAAGGTAGCAAGGCTACTGATGTATTTTGATATGTGATTCGATAAGGTAGCAAGGCTACTGATGCATTCTAATATGTGATACGATAAGGTAGCAAGGCTACTGATGTATTCTAATATGTGATACGATAAGGTAGCAAGGCTATTGATGCGTTCTGATATGTGATACGATAAGGTAGCAAGACTACTGATGCGTTCTAATATATATTACGATAAGGTAGCAAGGCAACTAATGCATTCTGATATGTTAAAATAAGGTAGCAAAGCTATTGATGTGTTCTAATATGTGATACGATAAGGTAACAAGGCTATTGATACATTCTAATGACAATGATAGTTCTATTATATGATTTGATAGTGCTATTCGATTGTGAGTACTTATGTTCTTGTAAGCATAATTTGGTGAAACTTCCATACCCATGTTCCTTTGGCTTGACCTTTGCATTGCATGTTATATCTTACTGATCTGTGAATTTCAGGTGATAGTGTAGCTCGAGAGGGAGTTAACATATAAGACAGAGCTTCTTGATTCATTCCTCCAATAAGACTCTATGTAAATCTTTTGATGTATATTATTTTGTATTATGGTATTTATATGTATGAGGAGTATACTCTAAAACTTCGTAGTTAGATGTTGAGAATGATATTATTTTAATGTTTGAATTAATACATTGTGGGTTACCCTTGTTTCTTATTGATGTGAGATGTATCTTTTGATCGGTAAGGTACAAGAGAAAATCATATGATGATTTATGGAAATGCATAATTGATGATTATATGATTCATAGAAATGAGTATACATGATGATAACTGTATATGATGTGGATATATATTATGTATGAGATCTAGGATATAAGTGCTCTACGGGTTTATGGTGACTTTAAGCCTACCATTGTCCTAGGACCGTCTCATCATTGGAGTCAGAGTGTGATAGGTCATCTCCTCCTCCTCCTCCTCCTCTTCTTCTTCTTCTTCTTCTTCTTCACGTTTTCAGCAGATTAAAATTTGCTGGCAGTCAATCTAAGGCTACCACGTGGCATTCTCAAGTTGGTCTTTTTTTTTTTATTTGTAGAAAATTTAATTTAAGTGCAAAAATTATAAATAAATAGTTAATAAAATTCTTATAAAATATACTTCATTTTAACGTACTAAAACTTAAAAAATAATATCTTTCTAATTTAATAAAAAATATTTAAATATAAATTTAATTTTTAAAAATTATTAAAATAATAATTATAATTTTTGGATTTAAAATAAATTTTCTACAAATTTTTTAAAAAAATAATTTATTTAACTATATAAATGAGTATAAAAATTAAATTATTAAATAATAACATATAATAATATGACGCTAATTAAAATTAAAATTAATTTTTGAAAAATACCTTTACCTTGTACTTTTAAATATTTATTTCTTTAAAATATATTAAATCCTAAAAATACTTTCATATTCATAACTTTAATTAAATATTAATAAAATAACTATTATTTATAAATAGAATATGATTTTTAAAAATATTTCAAAAATATGGGTATTACATTTTAGAAGAAATAGAGAAGGTAGTTCGAAGACTTCTATATTTTGATGCTAGAGCAATTGAGTTGGTGAGCTTACTACTTAAAGATCATGCATGGAGATGGTTTGCCAAAAATATAGAAGATATATTATATAGTGATGTACCTTCAACCTGGGATTAGTTTAGAAAAGGTCTGATGGATGAGTTCCTAACAGCAGGGGTTAAAAGCAGTCGATTAATTCAGTTTAAATAGCTTAGACAGAGAAACATGAGTGTATTGGAGTATGCATATGAGTTTATTAGATTGAGTAGATATACTATCAAGATTGTACCAACAGAAGCATATTTAATTGATAGATTCAGACTGGGACTTCATGCACCCCTTCATATGTTGTCGTGGAGTTTACTTCTTTGAACAAATTAATTGATAAGGCCATTCAGATGGAAACTAAATATAAGGTAGAAAAAGAGGAACGAGAGCAATAAAAGAAAAGAAAAGCAGTTTCAGGGGTTAGAATAGTCAGAGCAGAGGGGCTGGGAATAACTAGGGTTTTTGAGTTAGACACTTAGTGATTTTGGTAGAGGACAAAACAGATTATATACATGATCCACAACTCTAGGTGTATCAAGGAGCACTCTAAGAGCCCAACAACAGATGCAGAATGTTCCTACTTGTGTAAAGTGTAATAGGAAGCATATGGGAGTCTGTAGATTGGAGATAGGTGCTTATATAAAATGCGGGCAACAGGGACACTATATCAGAGACTGTCCTTAGTGGGGTAACTAGAAGGGTGTATCTTAAATGTCACAACCAACTGTGCAGATGAGCCAAAATGAGAATAGAAGTGGTACAGGAAGAGGCAGAGGATAAGGAACTAATCAGGGAGTGCAACAGACACTAAGGGGGTGAGGTTAGGGCATAATCTTTGCCTCGAATCAACAGGAGGCCCAGACATCAAACACCATGGTAGTAGGTATGGTTTTAATTCAAAATATGCCTGTTAGAATATTATTTGACTCAGGGGCTACCCATTCCTTTCTTTCACCTATGTTTACTACTAAATTGGGAAAGGGTAACGAATTATTAGGTATACCTATGGAGATTTTTACCCCCTTAGGTGAGAGTATAGATGTATATAAGACTTGCCTTGTAGAAATTGAAGGTAAAAAACTTCCAGTAGACTTGATAGAATTACCGGTGTTGAACATTGATGTAGTATTGGGTACAGATTGGCTTTCTAATCACTTTTCAATCATTGATTGTTGTGAGAAGCAGGTGATGTTCAACCCAGATGGGTAGGAGAGTTTTGTGTATTAGGGGGAAAGAAGTGATTTGATGGGGAAGTTGATTTCTACAATTGGAGCATGGAGACTTCTACGGAAGGGTTGTCAGGGGTATTTGGCTAGTATAATAGATACTCGAGTGCCTTCATCAGGAGTGGAGCAGATCCCTATTGTAAATGAATTTCCTGACATGATTCCAAATGATTTACCAGGATTACCACCAGATAGGGAAATATAATTTGAAATTGAAGTTCTTTCGGGCACCAGTCCCATTTCCATTCCTCCGTATTAGATGACACCTTCTGAATTGAAGGAGTTGAAAACTCTATTGCAAGAATTTCTTGATAAAGGATTTATTAAACCCAGTAGTTCTCCATAGGGTGCACTAGTTTTATTTGTGAAAAAAAAAAGGATGGATCACTTAGGATGTGTGTTGATTATCGATAATTGAATAAAGTGACCATCAAGAATAAATATCCCCTTCCCAGAATTGATGATTTGTTTGACTAGCTTTAGGGAGCAAGATATTTTTTCAAAATTTGACCTCAAATAAGGATATCATCAATTGAGAATTCGTAAAGGAGATGTACCAAAGACTGCTTTCAGAACCCGATATGGTCATTACGAGTTCCTGGTACTACCTTTTGGATTAACCAATGCCCCGACAGCTTTTATAGATTTGATGAATCGGGTGTTCAAGCCATACTTAGATAAGTTTGTTATTGTTTTCATAGATGACATACTTGTATACTCCAAAACCAAAGAAGAAAATAAAAAGCATTTGAGAATTATATTGTAGACTTTGCGAGAGCATAAATTATATG
Source organism: Aleurites moluccanus (assembly GCA_948193065.1). Lineage (NCBI taxonomy): Eukaryota > Viridiplantae > Streptophyta > Magnoliopsida > Malpighiales > Euphorbiaceae > Aleurites > Aleurites moluccanus. The sequence goes on from CANXYC010398814.1 coordinate 4,349, forward strand.
CCAAACTTCGAAATGTGATTTTTGGCTTAATGAAATATGTTTTCTGGGGCATGTAGTTAGTAAAAAAGGTATCAAGATAGATCCGAAAAAGGTTGAAGTTGTGGCTAATTGGAATAAACCAAATGTAACGAAAATTCATAGTTTTCTCGATATGTCTGGTTATTATAGAAGATTTGTAAAAGACTTCTCTAGAATAGCTACATCTTTAACTAAATTGACTAGGAAGCAGGTGAAGTATAAATGGGATGATATGTGTGAAGAAAGCTTTCAAAAGCTAAAGGAATGTCTCACGTCAATTCTAGTTTTGGCTTTACAATCTGAATCTGATATTTTTACGGTATATTGTGATGCTTCCAAAGTGGGGTTAGGATGTGTTCTAATGCAGAATAGAAGAGTGATTGCATATTGACGCAGTAGAATATCAATGAAAAACGGAATCCTATTATAATCCGTTGATTCGCACACAAATACCAGAAAATAATCTTCTATAACCTGTTGATTTTAGAAATACCAGGAAATAGGCATCAAAATTCGTTGATTCAAAAGAATACCGAAAATTGGAAGAAACAACTTTCAAACAGAAAAGTTATTTTTAATTCAAATCCAAGCTCCCCTAACCCTAAGGTTTACATAACTATATATAGGAAATAACTTTAAGAAAATCCTAAAATATAATATGGTAATTTATTCCCAAAAGGAAACAAATCACCAGATTTACATAAATAAGAAAATAAATCAAAACTAACTTAAATAGAGAAACAAATCAAACCTAATATAATTCCTTAAATAACACCTAAAACTAAGTTTCCTATTAAAAGTAATTAAGGAAAATAAAAAGACCAAAAATATACAAATATAAATATAGAAGACACCAAATCTTGTTGATCTCCATTACATATGCTTCTCGACAATTAAAGAAACATGAACAAAACTATCCTACTCATGATTTGGAGATGGCAGCAGTAATTTTTGCATTGAAGATCTGAAGATATTATTTATATGGTGAAAATGTTAGATCTTTACTGATCATAAAAGTCTCCAATACATTCTGCAACAAAAAGATCTGAAACTTCGGCAACGAAGATGGGTGGAATTGCTAAAAGATTATGATTGTCAGATCTTATATTATCCTGGAAAAACCAATGTGGTAGTTGTGCACTTAGTAGAAAATCAATGGGAATTGTAGCTTACATTGTTACTTGCAGAAGACTAGTGGTGAAAGAATTATAGCAGCTGTTTGATATGGGTTTGAAGTTCGAAATTGATGAGAACCAAGCTTTATTTGCCCAATTTCAAATGAGACCTAAGTTGATTGATGAAATTAGAATCTCATAAGATAAAGATTCACGGTTGGTCAAGCTAAAAAAAGATATACAAGTAGAAAAAGCTCTCAGTTTTTAGATTGAAGATGGTGTATTAAAATTTAGGCAACGAATATGTGTACCTGATGCAGATGGACTTAGGGAGGAAATTCTAAAGGAAATGCATTATGCTCCATACAGTGTACATCCTGGTGTAACTAAAATGTGTCATGATTTGAAGAATCATTATTGGTGGTCCGGCATGAAACAGAATGTGGCTAATTTTATAGCAAAGTATCTAGCATGCCAGCAGGTGAAGTTTGAATACCAGAGGCCTTCAGGATTGCTACAGGAAATTGAGTTACCAAAGCAGAAACGGGATCAAGTTACCATGAATTTTGTGGTAGGATTGCCAAGGACATCCAGGGTTTTTGTAGGAACCATATGCCCTTCTTCAACCACATCCCACAAATCAAAGCCATCACTATCTATGAATATTTCCATACTATTTTTCCAATATGGATAGTTGGTGCCATCAAAATAGGGTGGTCTAATGGTTGAACCTCCTTCAATGATATTTGATCTTCTAGTTGCCATGATCTTTGTTCCAAAATAGATAAATCTTTCAAAAATGTGGAAATAAAGCTCTAATACTAATTGAAAGTCCCTTTAGCAACCAAGAGGGGGAGGGGGGTGAATTGGTTGGAATGATAAATTAAGGGCAAATTAAAAATTAATAAGATAAAGGAAGGAAGAGAAAAATCAAACACAAAAACTTTATAATGGTTTGGCCAACACTTGGCTACATCCACTCCTCAAGATTACACTTGAGTATTTTACTTAATCCTTTTACGGGTGCAAGATCAAACATAAGTGTTTAAACTCACACTCATACCTTACAAAGTGTTTTCAAAGGATCACACTTCAAACCTTCATAAGTATTTTATAAAAGGCTCACACTCAAACTTATATAAGTGTTTTACTAAGGCTCACACCCAAACCCTTAATAATTACAAGAGATGAGAAGAAGAAAAATCCCCTTGAACTTTTTCCCAACTCTTAAACAATCAATGAGTCTTAACCAACTCAAAGATTTACAACTAATAACTCACAAAAATGGTTTTATAATAAATAAGCTTCTCAAGTCTTAAATATGAATGATTTGGTGCAATAGTTCAATAATAATTTCTCAATTATTATTCTATTTTTTAAGCTTCCCACCAACTCATATTTATAGCCTTGGAAGAAATATAGTCGTTATGCCTCTTAAATACCTTTTGACAGCTTTTCCAACAGCTAGTTTTTACGTCTGATTTTCAGAGTAGCGGGCACAACACAAAAGTAGTGGGGGCTACTTATTTAACTAGTGAGCGCTACATCCTTAGTAGCAGAGGCTATACTTTCAAAATCAGGCTTCTAGATTGAATATAGAGGCTGTGAATAATAAGTAGCGGCTGCTACTTACTTGATAGTAGGCGCTACATCAAAGTAGCGAGTGCTACTCTTTTGTTCACTCTGACCCCTGAGCTTCTGGACCTTTTGAATTTGAATTTTGCGACCTTGAATACTATGTATCGGTTGAGACTTACAAAATAGCGGGCACTACTTTCAAACTCAGACTTGCTTAGTAATGGCTGCTACTTTCCTTCAACCTGTAACTTGAATTCTAATTTGTTGCATTTCTCAAATATACTCCTGTCACATCCCAACTCCAATGGTGTGATGGTCCTAGGGTAAGGGTAGGCTTAAGGCCACCATAAACCCATAGAACCCTCATATCTTGGATCTCATACACATTTCATATTTACATCATATATAATTATCTTTAAAACATTCATTTCTAAGATTCATGTAATCACCATTCATTCATATATATGTTTATCATTTAAGGAATTTCCTATTGTTCCTTACCGATTAAAAGATACTTCTCACATCACTAAGGAACAAGGGTAACCCAATTATAACAGTTTAGACATCAAAATATTATCATCCTCAACATCTAACTACGGAGCTCTAGAGTATACACCCAATACATACAGTACTATAATACAATTCAATAAATATATATAAATCAAAATGATTACAATGGAGACTTATTGGAGGAATGAATCAAGAAGCTCTTTCTTCTATATTAGCTCCCTCACGAGCTACACTATCACCTGAAATCCACAGAAGAGGAGTGAGCCTTCAACTCAGTAAGATATGAACATGCAATATAAAAGAAATATCTCAATCCAAAAGAAAGGTCAATCCAAAGAACATGGGTAAGAAAAATATCAAATGGTTAAGTTTACAAGAACAGAAGTGCTCACAATCGAATAACACTATCAAATTATATGGTAGAACTACATAGTGCATCAGTAACCTTGCTACCTATCACAATAGAGCGCATCGATAGTCCTTGCTACCTTATCGCAAATGCATGCTTGGCCAGGCATACGCCTAGAGCTCATGGTCCCCACTAGGTGGAACATTGATAAAAACCCTATCAGCTAGGTTCCCAAAGTGCACAATGGACCAATGAATTTACTCTCATTGGGAAGAGCATTTTATCCATAGGGTCATATGGTTGCAATCTCTCAAAAAACATATTGGTCACAAGACTATCAACATATAACATAAATTCAGTCAAGTTAATAAATAGGTTTTATATGAACTTGGTCCAAGGAAAAATGACCAAGTCATTTACAAGATAAATATAGTAATCACATGAAACAATTATCATTTGTTTGAGAATATCATGGGAACTTTATTTAATAGGTCAATAATACAATGTCATATTGTGAACATTAGAAAGGCTTGGACAAATCATTTCAAAGAAACAATATGCATATGCAATGTTCATACTTACCTCTATACAAATTTATCCTTGTATTTCCCTCAAAAGCTTGCTCATTCAATAATCTCCTCAAATTCTTGAGTTCTCTTCTCCTATGGAAATTTCTCCAAATATTCAAAATTAGGATTTTCCTTAATCAATAATACATAATATGATTCCTTATAATTGTAACCATCTTATAGTTTCTATTTTTGATTCCCAACATCAATTTAATTCATCTCTTTAAGAAAATCTGAAATAAATTCCGAACTTACTGTTCACATCACTATTCATGATAATCCATAAATTTTAATTTCTCCCACATTAATTACAATTAATATCCTCAAAACGCTTGTAATAAATCCTATATACCCATAATTAACTATCCTAACTGCCAGAATTTATTAATCTAAAGAGATAATGACATTTGAAGAAAAATTACCTTATTTCTCCAAAACTGATTTTCTTGAGAAAATCTACTTGAAATTGAAGATTGATATCTTAAAATGTGATAATTTAGTTATTTAATGCATTAATTTTGAGTATTAATGCATTAGAAAATAAATAAAACAAATCTGAGAAGAACAGAAGAAGAACGAAGAGAAGAAGAAGGAAAAAAATCGTAAACAAAATCGCTATTGGGCATCTGGTTAAATAGGATACTGCCTTTCAAATCCGTTCGCCAGCTCGCCTCGCCAATCCGCCTCGGCAATGCCACCTCACATAAGCCAGCTCGCAAATGGCACTTCGCATTGCCGGCTCGCAATTCCACTTCGCTAATCTCACTTCGCGTGTCCACTTTGCATATGCCACTTCGCATATGCCACCTCACCTAAATCTCCTCGCCTCACTCCATTTCGTATATGCCACCTTGGCAATGCCTCTTCGCTAAACTCTCCTCGCCTATTTCCACCTCACATATGTCACCTTGGCAATGCCTCTTCGCCAAACTCTCCTCGCCTACTCGTATTGCCGGCTCCCAAATGTCATCTCGCATTTTTCGGCTCGCAATGCCACTTGGCATTGTCAGCTTGCAATGCCACTTTGCATTGTCAGCTCGCAATGCCACTTTGCATTGCCGGCTCGCAAATGCCAGATTCTGCAGAGCTGGAACCCTTCCTCGACAACTCATATTAAACCAACTCGCAAATGAGCTGCAACTATCCAAACTCCTTGATTATTTTTGTCACTTAAAATAGACACTCAGGGGGTCCAACATATCCAAATTTCAAATCAAAAGGATAGCTACACAAACCATGATGAATTTCTAAAATCTACCCTGACTTTACTGCCCAAACTCATCCGAACAGGTCTGATTAATTCCACTCTGTACTGAGCTATACTTATCCAATTCTTCTGAAATTTTATAGAAAATAACATAACACATAAAGGAACATTTCTTATGTTTTCACTTTTGACTCATTCAGCCTCAATCATTCCTAAAAAAATTAAACATACTCGTATTCCAGCAGAAAATAATGAACTAGACAGGTTCTGGTCAAGGAGGCATAATTCTTCACACACACAGAATTTTACAAAACTATTTTATAAACTTAAAGATGAGATATAAATCTACAACTTTTATGTTTTATACTTTATTAAATTATTCCTTTAAAATTATGAAATCAGCCTCACAATACCCTTCCTGCATACAGAAATTCTGGATTCTTTAAAAATATTTCTATATCTTCAATTAATTCAACAAACATACAATTAATAAAATAACCAAAAAAATGACAGATATTATATTATTACCCCCTTAGATAAATTCGTCCTCAAATTTATAAATACTTTCCTTAAACTTGAAATAGGTAGGGATACTTATCTTGCATGCTTTGTTCACTTTCCCAAGTACACTCTTCCATAGCTTGATTTCTCCATAGGACCTTAACCATTGGTATATCTTTATTCCTTAGCCTCTTAACCATTCGGTCCACAATGGCAATTGAAATTTCTTCATACATCAAATTTGGTTGAAGATCTACTTTCGGAACTTGTAGCATATGAGAAAAGTCGGCAACATACTTCCGAAGCATCGATACGTGAAACACTGGATGCACACTATCCATACTAGGAGGCAAAGCTAACTTGTATAAAACCTCTCCAATCTTGTTCAGAATCTCAAAGGGTCTGATAAACCGTGGAGATAGCTTGCCTCTCTTGCCAAACCACAGAACTCCTTTCATTGGTGAGATCTTTAAAAATACAAGGTCTCCAATGGAAAATTGAAGGTCTTTTCTCTTTGGATCAATATAGCTCTTTTGGTGGCTAAAAGCTGTCTTTAATCTTTCTCGGATCAGTGGAACCTTTTCTGACGTATATCTTATCAACTCTGGTCCTTCGATATACTTTTCTCCAACCTCATCCCAACACAAGGGAGATCTATATTTTCTGCCATACAAAGCTTCATAAGGAGACATCTGAATCGTGGAATGGTAGCTGTTATTGTAGGCAAACTCTATCAATGGCAAGTGAGCATCCCAATTTCCTCCAAAGACTAGAATGCACATCCTCAGCATGTCTTCTAGAGTTTGGATGGTTCTCTCTGATTGCCCATCTGTTTGCGGATGGAAAGCTGTGCTGAAATCAAGCTGTGTACCTAAGCATTCTTGAAATTTCTACCAAAATCTCGAGGTGAACTGAGTACCTCTATTTGAGATAATCGAAACTGAAACTCCATAAAGTTGAACAATCTCATCAATATAAATCTAGGCATATTGAGAAGCTGCATAAGTCGTCTTGACTGGCAAGAAATGAGCTGACTTGGTTACTCTATCCACAATGACCCATATTGAGTCATAGCCCCTTGAAGTCCTTGGCAATCCAACCACAAAATCCATAGTCACCCTCTCCCATTTCCATTCTAGCAATGGCAACTCTTGGAGTAGCCCTGATGGTTTCTGATGCTCGAACTTGACTTGTTGACAAGTTAGACATTTTGCTACATATTCTATGACATCTCTTTTCATTCCACTCCACCAATTTGAATTCTTAATGTTATGATACATCTTTGTTGCACCTGGATGCAAATTATACTTGGCATGATGTGCTTCCTTAAGAATCATATCTCTTAAACCATCAACTGCTGGAACACATAATCTGTTACCATGTCTTAACATGCCATCAGTCACAGTAAATCCTAGAGCTTTTTCTAATCCCACATCATTCTTTATCTTCACCAACTAAGGGTCTTTGTCTTGAGCTTCTATAATTTGATCAATGAGAACTGGCTTGACTTGGAAACTTGCCAAAAGTACTCCTGAATCTGACAATTCCAAACTGATTCCCATATCATGCAATCTCTGCACTTCCCTCACTAATGATCTTCTACTCATTTGAATATGGGCTACGCTTCCCAAAGACTTTCTCCTTAATGCATATGCCACAACATTAGCTTTCCCTGGATGATACAAGATTTCACAGTCATAATCCTTAAGCAATTCAACCCACCTTCTTTACCTAAGATTAAGATCTTTTTTATGAAATATATACTTTAAACTATTATGATCTGTGAAAATCTCACATTTCTCTCCATACATGTAATGTCTCCATATCTTCAGGGTGAATACAACTGCAGCCATCTCAAGATCATGAGTTGGATAATTCACCTCATGCTTCATCAACTGTCTAAAAGCATAGGCTATCACCCTTCCATGTTGCATAAGCACACAACCAAGCCCTACTCTCAATGCATCACAATACACCGCATATCCTCCTTCACTCGACGACAAAGCTAAGATAGGTGTCGTGGTGAGACAAGTCTTTAACTTTTGGAAACTCTCATCATATGCATCTGACCATAGAAATTTAACTTGCTTCTGGGTAAGTTTGCTCAAAGGAGCTGCAATCTTGGAGAAGTCTTGAACAAACCTCCTGTAGTAGCCTGCCAAACCCAAGAAACTTCTAACTTCTGAAATATATGCGGGTCTAGGCCAACTAAGAATTACATCCACCTTTCTAGGATCAACTTCAGTCCCATCCTTGCTCATTATATGCCCCAGAAAGCCCTCACTCTCAAGCCAGAATTCACACTTCGAAAGTTTGGCAAACAGATAATGCTCTCTCAAAGTCTGCAACACAATCCTAAGATGTTCCTCATGTTCTTCTTTACTCTTAGAATATACAAGAATGTCATTAATAAACATAATGACAAACTTGTCCAAAAATGGCCTGAACACCCTATTCATCAAATCCATGAATGCAACTAGTGCATTAGTCAATCCAAATGGCAATACTAAAAATTCATAGTGTCCATATCTGGTCCGGAAAGTCATCTTTGATACATCCTCATTTCGAATTCTCAACTGATGGTACCCCGACCTCAAGTCTATTTTGGAAAAATGACTTGTACCTTGCAACTGATCAAATAAATAATCTATTCTTGGCAAAGGATACTTATTCTTGATAGTTGCCTTGTTGAGCTGTCTGTAATCTATGCATAGCCTCATAGAACTATTCTTCTTCTTTACAAAGAGTACAGGTGCACCCCATGGCGAACTGCTGGGACTGATAAATCCTTTGTCAAGCAAATCTTGCAATTGAGTATTCAACTCCCTCAATTCTACTGGTGTTATATGGTATGGAGGAATAAAAATCGGACTCGTGCCAGGTAGCAACTCTATACCAAACTCTATCTCTCTATCCAGTGGCAAACCAGGTAACTCTTCAGGAAATACATCTGGGAACTCGTTAACAACAGGAATCCGTTCCAAATCTTGCACTTCCTTTCGAGTATCCCGAACATAAGCCAAATATCCTTGGCATCCTTTCTTCATCAATCTCTTCGCCTTAAGGCTAATATCACATTATATGGTGCTTCGCTCCTTTCCCCTTGAAATTCAAACTCCTCACCTGAAGCTGACTTGAAAACTATCTTCTTTTTATTATAATCTATGGTAGCATAGTACTTGGACAACCAATCCATGCCCAAAATCACATCAAATTCCAACACAGGCAATTCAATCAAATCCATATTCAAAATTTTGCCACCTATACTAACTACACATGAGGGATAAAAATTCTGAACTTCAATCTCTTCCTCTAAAGGAGTAGAAACCACCAACACAGATTCAAGCAACTCACAGGGCATATGCAATTTCTTAGCAAAACATGATGACACAAAGGAATGCGTAGCTCCCGAATCAAACAATACTTTAGCATTCAAGGCTTGGATCGGAAGAATACCTGTAACCATTGTGTTAGATGTCTGGTCCTCGGCTATACTAAAGCAAAAACTCTACCTCTGCCTTTACCCATGGGAACTGACCCCGAAGCCTGAGCCACATGCTGACTTGACTCTCTTCCAGCCTCTATAATCCTGCCCACAATACCTCGGCCTGTACCTTACTGTTGGCTGATACTTCTCTCCCTATTCATCTGAACTGTGGCTTGAAAAATCTGCGGTCTTCCTCCAACAGATGGTTGCAGACAATTCTTGAGGAAATTACCTTGCTTCCCACACCTAAAGCATGCTCCTGAGGCATAGCGACAAGGGCCATTATGAAATTTACCGCATGTAGAGCATAAAGGTTTAGGAGCCCTGGATGGTGCAAAGCTAGCTGAACCATGGCTCATCTGAAAAGTGGGTCCAGGAGTAGTCTGACTCTGCTGTGACCTTTCTGAAGGTCCTATATACCCACTTCTAAAAGCTGACTGGTGAGTCACCCCCATACTTTTCATTCCACTATCTTGCTTAGAAGAACTGTCTGCTTTGAATTTCTTCTTCTCAACTCTTTCGGATCTAGCTTCCATTTCTCTATTCTCAATTATCCTAGCCTTGTCCACTAGCTTATAATAGGAATCAAACTCAAGAGCAGCTAGGAGTTTAAATAATAGAGCCACTAATCCTCTACGGAACCTTTGAATCCGTGCCGCTTCTGTAGGCACCAAAGCTGGAGCAAATTTGCTCAACTGACTGAACTTCCTAGCGTACTCTGAAACACTCATACCAGGTGTCTGAACCAACCTTTCAAATTCTAGAGACTTAGCTTCTCTCACACTCTCTGGAAGAAATTCATTCAGCACCAATTCCTTAAATCTCTCCCAAGATAAATCTTTATTTTCCCAAAGCATGCCAGAAATGCTTCTTTTGAACCAATCCTTGGCTTCAGCGTTCATTAAATAACCCACAAACTCTATAGCTCTTCTATCGGGAATCCTCATAATCTGAACTTTCTCTTCGATTTCTTCTAGGAAATCTATAGGATCCACCTCACCTCTATAATCTGAGGGCTTAAGCTTAAGAAACCTCTCAAATGATACCTCTTCCACTTGGTGTACAACAGGTGGTGGAACTATCGGAGGAACAAGAATTTTGGAACCTGAACTGGAGGTACCTGTTGCTGCCTTTGTTGAGTAATGAACTCAGTTATCATTGCATAATTCCTCTGCAGCTGATCTAATTGTTGAGCCATATGAGCCACATCCACTTGTGGCACAGGAGGAACCTCATCTCCTCCATTTTCACCCATAGAACCCTCTTCATAAGGTAGATCTCGCCTAGGACGGCCTCAACTTCGTCCTCTACCATGCCGTGGAGGCATCTCAACATTGATAAGAAGAACAAACAATATCAAACTTACTACGCGTACTTAACGCAGATATATATACCAAAGAAAGACATAAATGGACGAGACACAAATCCTATGCTCCTTAGTCATCTTAATCAACACTTATACTAGTGCTCATGCATCTCTTTCTATTTTCTATGTTAAGGATTATAAACCTAGCTCTGATACCACCTCTGTCACACTCCAACTCCAATGGTGTGACGGTCCTAGGGCAAGGGTAAGCTTAAGGCCACCATAAACTCATAAAACCTTCATATCCTGGATCTCATACACATTTCATATTTACATCATATATAATTATCTTTAAAACATTCATTTCTAAGATTCATATAATCACCAATCATACATATATATGTTTATCATTTAAAGAATTTCCTCTTGTTCCTTACTGATTAAAAGATACTTCCCACATCACTAAGGAACAAGGGTAACCCAATTATAACAGTTTAGACATCAAAATATTATCATCCTCCACATCTAACTACGGAGCTCTAGAGTATACACCCAATACATACAGTACTATAATACAATTCAATAAATATATATAAATCAAAATGATTACAATGGAGACTTATTGGAGGAATGAATCAAGAAGATTTGTCTTCTATATTCGCTCCCTCACGAGCTACACTATCACCTAAAATCCACAGAAGAGGAGTGAGCCTTCAACTCAGTAAGATATGAACATACAATATAAAAGAAATATCTCAATCCAAAAGAAAGGTCAATCCAAAAAACATGGGTAAGAAAAATATCAAATGGTTAAGCTTACAAGAATAGAAGTGCTCACAATCAAATAGCACTATCAAATTACATGGTAGAACTACAGAGTGCATCAGTAGCCTTACTACCTATCATAACAGAGCACATCGGTAGTCCTTGCTACCTTATCGCAAACGCATGCTTGGCCAGGCATACGCCTAGAGCTCATGGTCCCCTCTAGGTGGAACACTGATAAAAACCCTATCAGCTAAGTTCCCAAAGTGCACAAAGGACCAATGAATTTACTCTCATTGGGAAGAGCGTTCTATCCATAGGGTCATATGGTTGCAATCTCTCAAGAAACATATTGGTCACAAGACCATCAACATATAACATAAATTCAGTCAAGTTAACAAATAGGTTTCATATGAACTTGGTCCAAGGAAAAATGACCAAGTCATTTACAAGTTAAATATAGTAATCACATGAAACAATTATCATTTGTTTGAGAATATCATGGGAACTTTATTTAATAGGTCAATAATATAAATATTTGTGAACATTAGAAAGGCTTGGACAAATCATTTCAAAGAAGTAATATGCATATGCAATGTTCATACTTACCTCTATACAAATTTATCCTTATATTTCCCTCAAAAGTTTGCTCATTCAATAATCTCCTCAAATTCTTGAGTTCTTTTCTCCTATGAAAATTTCCCCAAATATTCAAAATTGAGGTTTCCTTAATCAATAATACATAATATGATTCCTTATAATTTTAATCATCTTATAGTTTCTATTTTTGATTCCCAATATCAATTTAATTCATCTTTTAAAGAAAATCTGAAATAAATTTTGCAATTACTGTTCATGTCACTATTCATGATAATCCATAAATTCTTATTTCTCCCATATTAATTACAATTAATATCCTCAAAATACTTGTAATAAATCCTATATACCCATAATTAACTATCCTAACTATCAGAATTTATTAATTTAAAGAGATAATGACATTTGAAGAAAAATTATCTTATTTCTCCAAAACTGAATTCCTTGAGAAAATCTGCTTGAAATTAAAGATTGATGCCTTAAAATGTGATAATTTAGTGATTTAATGCATTAATTTTGAGTATTAATGTATTAGAAAATAAATGGAACAAATCTGAGAAGAACAGAAGAAGAACGAAGAGAAGAAGAAGGAAAAAAATCGCTACTAGGCATCTGGTTAAATAGGCTACTGCCTCTCAAATCTGTTCGCCAGCTTGCCTCGCCAATCCGCCTCGGTAATGCCACCTCGTATAAGCCAGATCGAAAATGTAACTTTGCATTGCCGGCTCGCAATGCCATTTCGCCAATCCCACTTCGCGTGTCCACTTTGCATATGCTACCTCGCCTAACTCCAGTTTGCATATGCCACCTTGGCAATGCCTCTTTGCCAAACTTGCCTCGCCTAATTACACTTTGCATATGCCACCTCGACAATGTCTCTTCGCTAAACTCTCCTCGCCTATTTCCACCTCCCATATGCCACCTTCTTCGCCAAGCTCTCCTTGCAGGCTCGCAAATTCCACCTCTCATTTGCCAGCTCGCAATGCCACTTCGCATTACCGGCTCACAATGCTACTTCGCATTGCCGGCTTGCGAAAGCCAGATTCTGTCGAACTGGAACTCTTCCTCGATAACTCTATAATATCTACCATTTTGTAGTGTTTTATTGATTTTGTATGTTTGGAGAATATATTAAAATTTTTAATGATAATGTTGAAAATTTCAGAAATTTCTATTTGGATTGATGTAGGATTTTGTGATGATCATTTCATGTTCTTAAAGACATAGTTTGGTAGAGTGTAAAACATGAAAGTTGTTACTTATGTCTCAACTATAATTCTATAAAATGGTTTGGCAAAATTCTGTGTATGTGATGAGTTGTGTCTATTTGAGCAAGACTGGTCTGGTTGAGAGTTTCTACAGAGATGCAGTGTCTGTTTGGAATTACTGGGAATGATTGAGAAAGAATTAGCTGAAGTTGTGAACATAAAAAATGTTCCTTTGTATGTTGAGATGATGATTATAAAATTTAAGAATTTTTGGATAAGTATATCTCAGTGGAGAGTGATTTGTATCAGGATTGCTCGATTAGATTTTGGGGCAGGAGTCTGGGTGACCTCTTGGAGTGTCACTATGGTCTGTGTGTTGATTATTTTAATTTGGAATTTTGATAGGTTGTGCTCCTGCATGTCGATTTTAAGTGACAAAAAGAATTAGTAAGTTTGGATAATTGTAGCTCATTTGCGAGCTGGCTAAGTGTGGGAGGTTCAGGCAGGAATTTAACTTAGAAGAATTTGTTGTGGCGAGCCAGCATAGTGCGAGGAGGTATTTTGCGAAATGGTAATGTGAAGTAGCATAATGGCGAAGTGGCGAAGTAAGTTTGCCGAAGTGGCAGTAAGCGAAGAGGAAAGGAGAAGAGCTTTGGCGAAGAGCTAAGGCGAAGAGGAAAGGCGAAGAGCTAAGGCGAAAAGGCATTATGCAAAGAGGTATTATGCGAAGTGGCAGTTCGCGAAGAAGCAAAGAGGCGAAGAGGCGAGGAAGCATTGCCGAAGTGGCATATGTGAGGAAGAGTTGCGAGGAGAGTCTGGCGAAGCAGTATAGCGAGAAGTCAATGCCGGATCAAGTTTGGCTAGCTGGGAATGCGAAGTGGTTTGGCGAGCTGGCTTAGGTGAGGGAGCCTTGTTGAGGCAGAATGGCGAGCTGGTTGGCGTGTTTCTAGGGCAGCGTTTATTTAAACCCAGTGAACCCCCAGTAGCGTTTCACGATTTTCTTTCTTTCTTTCTTAGATTAATTTCAGTCTTTTCTCAGAATATTTTCATTTCTTGTCTGAGGTATTAATACTTAAATTAATGCAATAAAACTCTAGATTATTCAGTATTAAGGCAGAATCATCAGATTTGAGCAGTATTTGCAGAAATCTCAGTTTGAAGAAAATAAGGTAAATTTTCTTCCTAAGTTATTTTCTTTGAATTTATTTAAGTTTATGGGTTAGGATAATTAATTCTGGGTATGCACAATTTATTTCTAGTGATCTGAAGCTATTAATGGTAATTAATGTGGGAGAAATTTGGAGGTTGAGACTGCTATGAATAGTAACTCCAAAAATTTAATGCAAATTAAATGCAGTTTTCTTTAAGAGATAAATTGAATTGTTGCTGGGAATTTAGAATAGAGATTCTAAGATAATTAATTAATAGGAAATCATGTGGAATATTATTAGTTTAGAGAAACTCTAATTTTTGTATATTTGAAAAATTTCTTAGGAGGAGAAATTCAAAATTTATTGAGGAATTAAGTGGCAGACTTGCTAAGGAGAAATTAAGAGAAATTTGTGTAAGAGGTAAGTATGAACATCCCATTTGACTATTGTTCATTGGAATTAAAATGATCAAAATATCCTTATGTTGATTATCCTATCACATATATATATATATATATTTACTTGAACAATGTGAATGGCTTGATCAATATTCTTGGATCAAGTCTATATGTCCTTGCTTGTGAACCCAGTTTGAATAATAATATATGATGATGGTCTTGCGACCAATATGCTTCTTATGATTTTGAAACCCTTGACCCATGGATAGAACGCTCTTCCCAATAAGAGTAAATTCATTGGTCCATTGTGCACTTTGGAAGCCTAGCCGATAGGATTTTTATCAGTGTTCCACCTAGAGGGGGCCAGGAGCTCTAGGCGCATACCTAGCCAAGCATGTGTGCACGTTGAGGTAGCAAGGCTACCGATACGTATGTTATAATATGTGATCAGTTCTACCAGATGAGATTTGATAATGCCATTCTTTGTGGGCATTTTATGTTCTAAATATGAACCATGATTTGAATTTGACATGATTTGATATAGCCCAACCATCATGAAAACTACATTTCTTTCAAGTAAAGCTCATGACCTCTTTCATGTTTATATGTATAATTATTTGTTCATGACCATAATTCGATATTCAATTTTTATTGTATAATGTTTATATCTTACTAAGTTGAAGGCTCACTCCTCTTCTGTGGATTCCAGGTGATAGCGTAGCTCGTGAGGGGGTTAATAGTGAAGATCGGGCTCCTTGATTTATTTACTCCAAGAAGCTCCATTGTAATAATTCTTTTGAGATATTTTGTATATTTATTAATGGTATTATGGTACAATATGTATTGGAGTGAACTCTAGAGCTTCGTAGTTAGTCTTTTGAGGATACTAGAATATTTTGATGTATGATTGTTACCTTTTTGGGTACTCTTCTTCCTCAGTGATGTGAGATGTCTCTTTTGATGATTAAGGAACAAGAGAAAGATATGAAATGATAATAGAAAGATAAGATTAATATTTATTTGTATGTATGAACATGATCATGGTATGATATTAATATTCTGTAAATAATATAAATTGTATGAGATTAATGATTTGTGAGTTCTACGGGTTTATGGTACTACCTTTGCCCTAGGACCGTCGCACCACTGGAGTTGGGGTGTGAAAAAAATCTAATGGGTAGGGAAATGACCAATTTATATTCTTTATAACTTAATACGGTACGTCCATCATATAACCAAATGAACGATCAAGATTAATTACCTATTTAATTATTATTTGGACTTAAAAATTAATAGTTAATTAGTCCATAATTAAGGCATAATTTAACATTCTTCCACTTGGCCTAATCATAAAATAAACATCAGATTAAATAGCATAACATTAAGTCAATCTTGAAAGTTTAACATAAGTAACTTAATGTGATAAAATAACAAATATGAGTTATGGCGGTTGTATATCATTTATGCAACATACTTCCTTCCATATATTATTATATTTGCAACGCACTTTGTATATCATTTATGCAACATACTTCCTTCCATATATTATTACATTTACAACTCACTATACTAAGTTTATAAATAATGATATAAACAAATTTCATCATGGTCTATCATTATGTCTTATAGACTTTCCTGTCAAATCATCAAAACATAAATGTATATACTCTCATAAGATAGGAAAACATTAATGCAAAATCAGAAACATATAAATGAGCTCAGAGTGCTATCAATATTATAAATATATGTCATTCGATGATACAACCAAGACCTGTTCTTTGTACATGTTCCTTAAATATTTTTGGTTGCAAACTCTTAGTTAATAGATATACTATCATCATATTAGTACTAATATATTCAATAAATTCTTGTCACGTCCCACTTTTGAAACGCGACGGTTTTAGGATACTGGTAAACTTAAAGTCACCGGAAACCCTTAGAACCCTTTAAACTTGACAATCATTAATCATTCATACATTAACCCATTCATTAATATTCAAATTCCATTTATTACTTATTTATTTTTTAGAAATTTTGACAAAGTCTCCTTTGTATTTTTCATACTATTTCCCAACCCTAAATTTGGTCTTTCAAAAATTACACAGTCTGTATAAAAATAATTTTACACTCCCAATATTTTACCAACTTTATATCCTCAACTCCATAGTTTACATAATCATGTAAGCACTTTTATATATCCATTTTGTTCATACCATAACACAATTACAATTTAACATTATCATTATCAGTATTACTATCTTTGTCAATATCAGTATCATTACCATTAGTTATGCCATACTCATTTACCATCAGTTATTTTTTAATTTCAATAACAAATAATATTCACAAGTTACACAACTATCTACTTCCTAAAATATATCCCATGGAGCTCTAGAGTATATATAATATGACTCCATAAAAGAAAATTACATTAGAGTCTTCGGACGTCCCAAGTGTAGAGGAAGGAAAATGACTTGGGATCTTGCTCATAGTACTTCTTTCCTGAAAAATATTTAAACAACCACGGGTGAGTATTAATATACTCAGTAAGCTAAGTATACATCATTAAGCATGAGGTACATATGAATGATAATAAAATATATCAATGAAAGTTAAGTGACAATGAATACAATAAATAGATAACAAAATATCAAATTTGCATATCAAAGGTTAACTATTTGCACACCAAATGCTATTGAAAATTTAGAATTGGTAATAATAATATCAGAAATAAATAACATTGGGTAAAGAAAAGGATATCAGTGGTAAGCAATATGGATTAAGGCTGACATAAGTATTACATTTACATTCACATATAGAAGTGACAGATATTGGGCCTTGAACATGTATCATTTGCATGTAAGATATCGTAAGGCGGACCAAACCTCACGGCTAGGATAAGTCCCATCCTAGCTAGGGTCAACATTGGAAATAAATCATTGTGCACAATGCCGACGACACTTATCCACTACCCTATCGGTAAGGTAGCTCTATCAAATCCACATATAAATAATCCAATGAAATTCAATAACAATATCAAGTAATCATTAGAATCATTACAGAACAATGACATTCAATAGGTAAACACAAGCTAATTATCAATCAGTTTCATTGCATTTTGGTATACATGTGTTAGGTTTCTTTACTTGATATAAAGGTAGCTTATCAACAATATAAATTATGGCATGTGGTTAAATATTTGGTGTGCATACTTTTGGAAGTATTTTGGTACATAGTCAATCAAGCACAATATCACAATTCGGGTTCTCAATATGAACAAATACAATAAGCATTGCAATTTTAATAACAATCAATGGAATTTGATCTTTTTAATCTTGAAGAAAATCGAAGGATGATCAGTAGCAATAACAAGGTGGCATTTGATCAAGAAAGAAATATGCTCATTGATTCAACAAATCAAGTTATGGATATGCGTAATGATGTATACATAACTCACATTGCTAAATTACTTTACGTTAACTCTTCACTTCCTTACTTTGAGCCTCCACTTATATTATTTTTGTCATTCGAAGCTACATATCAATTAACATTAAAATCAATATATATTTACGCATCATATACTATTCTTAACTTTAGTTTTCTTAAAATATATATGTTCCTTAACTTAAGGTTTAAACTCTTAAACTTTTACTGGTTTTCTCTCATTCTGGCAGTTTGTGTTCTTCTGCCTATAACTCATTTTGTACATGTCCTATTGCCTTAATTCTTTTTCCTACTTAAACTATAAATTTTAGATTCTAATATACCAAAAATGCAGACATGTTAAATTTTTACACAACATATGGTGATAGTTTGAACTCAACCTTACTGCCAGCTTTGTTGTCCTACACTCCAATCTGGACAATCTCTACTGTTTTAGTTATATCTCATAAAATACTAATCCAATAACAAAACCCTTCAACATACCTCTAGATAAGAAATAAATAAATATTTTTCATGCTGAACAATTAATCTAATTTAGTCTCTAACTTTCTGTAAAATAAAAATATAATAGCATTTTTTAAAAACTATAATTCTGAGTCAATCTCTATTTTTACTTAATATCTCTTTCCTCACTTCGAATTTTCCAAATTAATTTTACAATATTATAAACAACACATTTATATACAATTTTAATGTTTTACACTTAAGCAAATTCAGTAATTAAGGTCTCGGAATAATAGACCCAAACTACTGCTTCTATCAAAATTCGAAATCCCAAATTTCACATATAATCATTTATATCTTTCTTACTTGTTCTCTATACATAACTTTCAAGCAAAAGTCTAATTTTTCAATCATAACATATATAACTTCATGTCTTATTCAAATCCATAAATTCAAAGACCAATTAATCTACAAATATCATTAAATTAAGTAATCATCAAGAAGCAAAGGACTGAAAGTAAAGGCCAACAAATTGAAAAAAAAAAAGTTGTCTGCTAATGCTATACAGGCAAATCAAAAGAAACAAAAGGAAGATAAGTGCAAATTCTATAAGAAAGTTGGGCACTGGCAGAAAAATTGCCTGAAACATAAAGCTTAGTTCGAAAGAAAATGTAAATATTATGTTTTTGTATGTTTCGAATCAAACTTATTTGAAGTTTCTCTTAATTATTGGTGGCTTGATACTAGTGCTACTGCTCATATTTTCAACTTAATGCAATGATTTCTTACGATCAAAATCATAAACACAAATGACAATTTTCTCTTTATGGGAAACCGTATGAAGGCTTCAATTGAAGGCACAGGGACTTGTCATTTAATCTTGAGTTCTGGTCATCAACTAGATATTTTGAAAACTCTCTATGTACCTTCAATTTCTAGGAACCTAGTTTCTATTTCAAAACTTGATGTTATTGGTTTAAAGGAGATTTTAAACATAGATGTTTTAAGTTATTTAAAAATACCTTATTTATTGGTTCTATTGTTATTACTGATGGTTAATATAAATTGAAACTTGATATAAATTTGTTGAACCTTTGTTTATTATTCATAGTAATATTGGAATTAAACGTAGTACATTAAATGAAAATTCTACTTACTTATGGCATAGATATTTGAGTCATGTATCCAAAGAAATATTGGAAAGATTAGTAAAGAATGAGATTCTTTCAAATCTAGATTTTATTGATCTAAGTATATGTATGGATTGCATTAAGGGACAACAAACCAAATATAATAAGAAATGAGCCACAAGAAGCACTCAGCTTCTTGAAATTATATATACTGATATTCATGGACCCTTTAATGCTCCATCTTTTAATGGAGAAAAGTATTTCATTACCTTTATTGATAACTTTTCATGATATGTTTATGTTTACTTGCTTAATGAAAAATCTCAAGCAGTGGATGCTCTTGAGGTTTATATAAATAAGGTTGTAATGCAATTAGACAAAAAGGTAAAAATTATAAAATCTGATGGAGGGGATAAATACTATGGAAAATATGATGAGTCAAGATAATGTCTAGGTCCATTTGAAAAATTCCTTAAAAGACATGGCATATGTGCACAGTATACTATGTCAAACACATCTCAACAAAACAGTGTGGCAGAAAGGCAAAACATGACATTAATTGATATGATTAGGAGTATGATGAGTAACTCCTTACTATCTAAATCTTTATGGATGTATGCCCTTAAAACTGCAATGTTTTTTTGTTAAACAAGGTTCCTAGTAATGTAGTTCCAAAAACTCATTTTGAACTGTGGACTAGAAGGACACCCAGTTTGAAACATTTGCATGTTTGGGGTTGCCCAGCAAAGGCAAAAATCTATAATCATATGAAAAGAAATTAAATTCTCGAATGGTTAGTGGTTACTTTATAGGTTTCCCAGAGAGATCTAAAGGATTTAGGTTTTATTATCCAAATTATAGTCCTAGAATTATTGAAACTGGAAATGCTAGATTCATTAAGAATGGTAAAGTTACTAGGAATGATGAATGATAACATATGGATATCAAGTAAGTTAGGGTCCTTTTATCCACAATGACTTCTTCATCTATAATTATTCCAAATATTGTTCTAGTAATTAATGAATATTTAGATAATACTTAACAACATTTGCAAGAAGAAACACAAAATGATCCAAATGTTGTTCTAGTAATTGATGAAAATTTGGATAATATTGAATGAAGAAATAAACCCGTAAGAAACTAAAGAAATAAACTCGTAAGAAACTAACTCACAATCATCTATTGTACATGAACCACAAAAAATACCTTTGAGAAGATCTCAAAGAGAAAGAAAGTCAGTCATTTTTTATGTGGTTTATTTACAAGAATTAGATGTTGATATTGGAATCAATAAAGATCTAGTTTCATTTTCACAAGCCATAAAATGTGCTGAGTCCAAAAAATAGATTGACGCTAAAACAATAAAGTTTGGGATCTCATTGAATTATTAGAAGGTTCTAAGTGAGTTGGTTCTAAATGGGTTTTTAAGACCAAATGCAACGCAAATGGAAATATTTCTAAACTTGTTGCCAATGGTTATATCAGAAAGGAGAGATCGATTATAAAGGGACATTTTCACCTGTCTCAAATAAAGACTCACTGAGGATT
This sequence comes from Aleurites moluccanus, assembly GCA_948193065.1. Classification (NCBI taxonomy): domain Eukaryota; kingdom Viridiplantae; phylum Streptophyta; class Magnoliopsida; order Malpighiales; family Euphorbiaceae; genus Aleurites; species Aleurites moluccanus. The sequence continues at coordinate 25,674 of CANXYC010398814.1, forward strand.
ATAATGGTATTGGTGGCTCAATATTATTTTGAGTTACGCCAAATAGATGTGAAAACAACCTTTCTTGATGAGATCTTAAAAAGGAAGTATTTATGGACCAACCTGGAGGTTTCTCAACAAAAGCTTTAATGGTGTGTAAAATTAAGAAATAAATATATGGACTTAAACAAGCTTCTCGACAATGGTACCTTAAGTTTAATGATAGTATAACATCTTTCAGAGAAAACACTATTGATCAGTATATACTGAAAGATCAGGGGAGTAATTTTGTTTTCTTGGTTCTATATGTTTATGATATCTTATTTGATGTTAATGATTTGAGCATACTATATGGGACAAAAGATTTTTTTTCAAAGAATTTGAAATGAAAGATATGGAAGAAGCGTCATATGTGATAGAAATTGAAATTTTTTGTAATAAATCACAAGGATTGTTGGAACTGTCTCATAAATACTATATCAAAAGGATTTTAGAGAGATTTAATATGAAGAAGTGTTAAGCAGGAATTATTCCTATTCAGAAAAGGAACAAATTTAGTCTCATGCAATATCCAAAGAATGATGTAGAAAGAAAGGAGATGAAATCATTTTTTTAAGTTTCAGTTGTGGGCAGTTTAATGTATATGCAAACCTGTACAAGACTGGATATCAGTTTCCCAGTTGGAATATGGAGCAGATATCAAAGTGATCCTAGAATTATTCATTGGAAAGTTGCAAAGAAAGTGTTAAGATATCTATAAGGAACAAAGAATTACATGCTCATGTATTCAAGGTGTTATACCCAGTGCTTGGAATGTTAGAGTAGATATATATTTTTTCATGTTTATCTAATGAATATTAGCATGTGCATGTTTATATGTGCATGGTAGATAATCTAGAATGTTATATTGAGTATAGATTACTCCTAGAATGATTATATGTTAAGACATGATAAGTTATGACTGATTTTGAGGTGTTAAACATGTGTATGTATAAGTTGATTGAGTTTGGACAAGTTAGAATGGAGAAAATATCAGAATTCTCTACCATCAGTTATTCAGAGGGGTGAGGATTTCTTTCACCACCTTGAAGATAGTTTTCATGGGAGTGAAAGATTTTCACCATCGTGAGAACACTTTCTACGTAATTTTTCATTTTCCTACGAAATTGACTTTCACGGGCATGAATGTTTTATTCACGAGCGTGAAGCCTCGAGTCTATATAAGCCTGAACATGTTTCTTTCATTATTAGCTCATCCATTTTGTTCTTCTTCTTCTCTTTCTTCATAAATACACTTCACCCACCCATAAATTCATTAAATTATTTTCTCAAACACTTATTTCATCTCTATTAACACAATAATCAAGAATCAAACCTTCAAGAACTTCAAGAATCCAAATTTCTCAAAAATCTCCATTTTAGAGTTTCAAGGTAATTTTCTCAAAACTCATTTCTAAGTTCAGATTAAGTTAATCTATGGCTAGAATAGATAATTATAAGTTATGTATAGATGTTTATGAGCCTTAAATAACATTTACTATAGATTACATGAAATGTCCAAGGATTTAGGGTTTTGAGTGAATAGTAGCTATTCATCCCAATATTTAATGTTCTTCTAAGAGATGTTAAAATGGATGTTAGGAAGCATAATATGACTTCTCAAGATGATTAAATTATAAGGACTACAATTATATGATCACGAATGATAGAAACCCTAATTTGTGGATATTGAGATTTTGATTTAGGAATGGAAACTACAAGAGACTAAGGAATAATTCATACTTCTCATATTATAAGAGAGAATATTTTGCAAGGAATTGCTTTGAGGTGAGTATGAACTATGTTAATGTATGCTACTCTTTATAAGTTTATGCTTGTTACTTCTTCCTTTCTATATATGCTTTATTGAACCTATTGTTGAAGAACCAAACTAAAAAATTCGTAATTGTAAATTATAAATTGTTGAGACCACCTAAATAAACCAATTGAATGAATGACTTGGTTGTTGTTTTTCTTGGACCAAGATCATTATATACCTATTTATGTGATTAAATAACTATATGTAAATATGTGATGATGGTCTTATGACCACTATGTTTCTTGATAATATGTCTAAGCTATATAATTCATGACCAACATGTAAATAGAACACTTTTCCCAATGAAAGTTAGTTCATTGGTCTAATGTGCACATCGAGAACGCAGCTGACAGGGTTTTTGTTAGTGTCCCTCCTAGTTGGGGACGAGAAACACTAGGAATGTGTCCTGCGCAAGCACATAGAGACGTTGAGGTGACAAGGTGCACCGATACACTAT
>CANXYC010398896.1:0-22215 GCA_948193065.1 Aleurites moluccanus
GTAACTGTAGTAGGCCGTGGCCAGTTTGCAACTGCTTCCACCTTCTGTGGATCTACTTTGATACCCTCTCCACTGACAACATGCCCAAGAAAAATCACCTCTGTCAACCAGAATTCACACTTGGAGAACTTCGCATAAAGTTGATTAGATATCAAAAAGTCTTTCAGAATAAATTTTATACAAAGTCAAAGTTTAGGTCAGTTTTAGACATTTCAACAGCTCTGTTTTAGGTCATTTTAGCAAAACTGCTCAAAAGTATATCATTAATGGTTTTTAAGCAAGGATATCATTTTATATGCATAAATGCATGACTTATGAATTAATGATGCATGATACATATATATAGACTCACCTCAAACAAAACTCCAAGTATTCCCCAATAGGCCTAGTTAGCCCGCGACTCGCCGTCAACGACCCTAGCCCGGGAAGTTTCTCCTATATTAATTAAATCACTCTAGTAAGACTTATACTCAATACAGTTCATATTAAAACACATATCAAAGCACATCAACATACATAAAGCATATATACTATACACCATAGACCCTATATTACATAATTAACACTTTCCATTCCTTTATGCATCAAATGTAATTCTATCACCACATTTCATTCACATTTCATATGTTCATCACTATAATGCTAAGTTAAGAACTCCCAAACATTTAGTTCAATATTTCATATTAAACATACATCAAATTCCAAGTTTAACTTCCAAATACATATATCAAACATCTTTTACATATCTAAACTTATACATTTCCATTACTTACACCATTAAACCACATTCAAACTTCACCTTCCAAATTACTTTAACCTAACACATTATACTTACAAACTCAACACGGTTTAACTTAAATGGAATTCATTCCATTCATTCATTTTTCAATACCAATCAATCATATAACATATATATACATCAAATGCATAACATTCATCCATATAAACCTATTAAACATCAAAGCACCAAACTATTATACATCATCATCATTTTCGGCAAACCTAGTTTTCCATTCAAATGGATTTATTTCCATCAAATAACCACTAATTCAATACATATGCATAAAATAAAACTCATTTGAACCAAAATTCCATCAAAATAATACATTTAATTCATATTTCTTCCTATTAGGGTTTTCTTCCAACTTTAGATTTTTCTTCCAACCAAAACATATTTTTGATACTAATTAACATCAAAGAACATCTTAAAAATATATTTAAATCAAAAGAATGGTAAAATCACTTCCTTACCAAAAGTTCTTCAAAAATTCCAAACTTTGATCCTTTATTTTTTCTTATTTTTCCTTAAAATCTAAAGCTATATTTGTGTTTAAAATGATGGAATTATCAAGTTTGGATCAAAAAATGAAAGAAAACAACAAGCTTTAGTGTTCATCAATGGTGGCCGAAACTTATGGATGAAGAAAGAGAATGTTTGGTTGGTGTTTTGGCTAAGAATTGTCAAGGGGTGGCAAAAATCCAACTTAAAAATCAAATGGTATAATCCTATATTTGAAGTTATGGTAAAAATGGTGAAACCTAGCTTACTAACCATCCATTTCTACATCTTTTCATCCAATGGTTTGATTTAGGTAAGCCTAAAATGATACCATAAGCTTGTATTCTCCAAATAAATCCATAATTCAAAGGAAAAGACTAAATAATTCAAAGGAAAAGACTAAACTACCCCTAGTTTAAATTTGATCCTTAACTGAGCAGCTTTGCCCAAAATTATTTTCTACCGGGTTTAATTCTCCAATAAAATTTCAAAAAAATATAATATCATCATTTTCATGTCCTAATATTATTTTCTACCTTCAAATATAATATTAATTTTCATAAACTCGAAGGGGGTGTGAAATAACCATTTTGCCCCCGGTTCACTAAAAATTTAAATTTTTCCCATTTCTTCCCAACAGCCTTTAAACCACTTTTATACGTATAATACTTCCTAAAACATGCATATATATTCAATTCTAGCATAAACATACAATAATACATAACTTTCAAACAAAGAAAAAATCTCATAGGTTTACCCTTTATGGTTCAGGTTCTAAGCTTTAACTGAAGTATTACACATTGCTTCATTTGTTATCATTTATTATTGATCCAAAATACTTTTTATTGGCGATGCAAATTAGATTCACTGAGTATCTTATATACTTACTCTTTTCCTTGTTCTCCATTTTCAGGTGCAGAGTAGATAGCAAAATCCCAACTTCTGACTCTCTGTAGATTTCTGCAAACTTTTGATAGCAATGTAATTATATTAAATACAATATTTTGATGTTCATGTTCTAGCTGCTCCATGGGGTATGAATGAGTTAGTTAGGATATGAACATGGATGTATGATATTTTATGATATATGAGTATTGATATAATATGTGATAATAGATGTTACAGCCAATAACCTAAATTACAGACAGGTTACAAAATTGCAGAATGAATAGTAACTAAGTAAATTGATTAATTAATTGATGGTTATAGATATTTGCATGTGATTCTGGGTTCTTTGGGTGTCGGTCGCCATTGGTATCTCCTGCATCCTAGGACCGTCGTGATCCAAAATCGAGTCGTGACAAAAGGAGTGAGGTTCCTTAGAATATGATATCTGCCATTGGGGCGAGGAGATTGTTAAAGAAAGAATCTCGAAGGTATTTGGTGAATGTCCGAAACACAAAAAAGGATGTGAAATGCACTGATTAGATTCATGTTATGCATGAGTTTGTGGATGTATTTCCAGAAAAATTGTCTGGTTTATACTAGATAGAGAGATTGAATTCAGCATTGAAGTACTCCTACGTACTAATTTGAAATCAATACCTTCGTATCGCATGGCCCCATTGTATTAAAGGAATTGAAGTTATAACTACAAGACTTATTGGATAAAGGGTTCATAAGGCCTAGCAGTTCGCCTTAGGGTGCTCCGATGTTATTTGTTAATAAAAAGGATGGATCTATGAGATTATGTATCGATTACTAGCAGCTCAAAAAAGTCACTATTTGAAATAAGTATCTGCTTTCTTGGATTGATGACTTGTTTAACCAGTTGCAGGGAGTGAGCCATTTCTCTAAAATTGACTTAAGATCAGGTTATCAACAGTTGATGATGTAAAAGGAAGATGTGCTTAAGACTTGTTTTAGAACAAGATATGGTTACTATGAGTTTCTGGTCCTACTATTTGGGTTAACGAATGCACCATCTATTTTTATGGATTTAATGAATAGGGTCCATTCTTAGATAGGTTTTGTGATTGTATTCTGTTACGTCTCGATTTCGAGACGCGACGGTCCTAAGATGCAGGAGATGCCAGAGGCGACCAGTACTCGTAGAACCCATCTTCACACCTATCAATCATATACTATGCATATCAATCTATAACCATATAATCACATAAACACTACTCATTCTGCTACTCTGTCATTCATTCTGTTACTTTCTGTAAATACTATCATCATATACACATTACATATATTCTCCAACATATACCATACATATATATGCAATATGTCTATACCTACATACAAATACACATGGAGCATCTAATACACTTATAGAAAGACACAATGTTTAAATTAATTACACTATCTATACAATACTGCAGAATTCCTCTGATGAACAAAAATTAGGAATCTGCCTCTGCACCTAGAAAGGAAACAATGAGAGGGTGAGTAAAGATTACTTAGTGAATCTAATATGCATCGACCAATAACAATGGCTCGGATATCAATAGTAATAGGCAGATATTCAATGAATAATAATCTGCTTTATCAATATTAGAATATAGTATATAAATGTAGAATCAATAACAATACAATGGATCTGTAATCAAGTCAATGGGATCAATATATATATATCACATGGATATGATAGATAAGACAGATATAGGGCTAGAAAACACGTAGACTATATGAAAACATACAATCAATCTCATATCAGTAATCATAAGATTGATCAGATCTTATGGCCAGGACCGTTAACGCTTCCCAGCTAGTGTATCAGTATATAATGTGTACATTGCCGACAATATGTACCCACTAACCTGTCAAAGAGGCATCTCTATCAAATCTCATCGGAATCAATAAGAACATAGAACAAATTAATAGATATCAATTACATTATCAATCTCATCAAGTAGTAGCAGCTCATGAATTTAATCAAACGAGACTGCGATATAGCAATAGATAAGCACTACAAGAAGTAATTAACAATGATATTATGATTAGCAATTAACATTGGAAAGAATCGAAAGTTGGACAAATCAAGTTAAGAAGTTGGCTCAATTGGCATGCCAATGTCATTGGCGATGATGGCATTCAAATGATAGGCTTATGGATGAAATCAATGGTAGGCCTATGAATTTGAACTAGGCATTTCATCGAACACTTGGTGGACATTATTCAATAGACATTTTGGCAAGGTTTTGGTGCAACATTGAAATTTCCCCAATATCAAACAACAAGTACACAATGTAGGTTAATCAATACGCATTTGGTTTCCAACAATAAACAATATACAATATACAAAGGATGAAATAGGCACAGGCAACCAAAGAAAAAATAAGGTAAAACATAGGTAAAAATGCCTTAATGGCATTCAACCAAGATGGCCTTTTCAAGGTTGATTTCCAAACTTCAATTAAACACATTTGGCATGACAAATGATGCATATTAAACTCACCTAGCACTTCAAATCACTTGAGTTGCACAATTTGCCACCAAAATCTTCAAAGTAGGCAAAAATGACAACTTTCCAATTCTTTGATCTCTAAATAAATTCAATCAAATATAAACCATCTATTAGTCTTCAATTAACATATTCTAACCTCAATTAACACATACTAATACAAAATCAAAGATTCATTCTTCACAACTTTGAGTTAGGATTTTCTATTTAGGGAAAACCTATCACATGCATCAATTGATGCAATTAATCACTTTATCCATTCTAATTGACATCTAAAACATATGAATGAAGCATTAAACCGAGAAAAACACATCATTACCTTGGATTGAAGAAGTGTCCGAAATCTTCATGCCACCATATCTTGAAATTGCTTGATTTTCCAAGCTAACCAATGATAGAAATCAAAGAATCCATGGTTTAATTCAAGTTTTCTTTTGATTTCTCTTTGATTTTCGAATGAAATTTGGTGGAAGACAATGGAGAAGCTTACAGCTAAACATGAAGGAAGAAGAAGAAATAACCAAAAAATCTATTAAGGCATGACTTTTATATTAATTCATTAATGACAAATTTCATTTTGGTCCTTAAACTATCAAGTAGTCATACTTTGGTCACATTATCTTCTGTAATTTATTTTCACAATTCTGTTAAGAATTTAATTTCAAAGTGGGAATTAAATAGCTTATTTTTATTTATACTTTATTATAAAAATAATTTCAGAGCTATTTTGAAACTCAGACAGTCTGTTTTCCACTATTTCCTCGAAGTTCCACTTATTTGCGATTTTGTCATCACTTACTTTTTCAGTGTTCCTAAACATTTTTCACCTCATTCTCTTTAACTTAATTATACATATATTTATGTGATTCTTTACCCCTTGGTCTGACTCATAAATTCTTTAGTCGACCAGACTGCTATTTTCCAGGTAGTGTTATTAACACCGACATTTTCCGGGGAAATAACTCATATGCATTCTAATTGTATCTCAAAAATTATCTTTCATTATTCAGTGTTTTTAGTCCAATAACTAGACATATTACTGCTCAATCATGGTAGCACTTTCTAGGGTATTACATTCTACCCTCCTTCAAATAAATTCATCCTCGAATTTAAAATAAACATGTATCTCAAGATTGGAACAAGAACACATACTTAACTTTCATGTTTTATTCATTCTCCCATGTACACTTTTCCATATACTGATTCCTTCACAACACTTTTGCTATTGAAATTCCTTTGTTCTAAAATTGTTAGACTTGACGATTTACACTTTCTATTGACTCTACTCTTATGACATTTCTTCATTAACATTAATATTCTGCACTTTCAATACATATAACAGTTTAACATTCAAATACAGAATACTAGATAAACATGGCTCATATTGAAAGGAAGAACCAAACTTTACGCTACATTGCCAATCTTTTCTAATACCTTATATGGTCTTACGTATCTCAGTGTCAACCTTCATTTGTTGCCAAATCTCATAATATTTTCTATAGGTGATATTTTAAGAAAACATGATCACTAATATTAAATGAACATCCTTTCTTATCAGATCTGTAATTCAATCAATGGTAAATATTGATCTCAATTACATTTGAATTCTATAACAAATATCCTCTGATGCATGTATTGTTCACTCTGATTATCCATCAGTTTATGGATGGAATGTTGTATCGAATCATAGCTGTGTATTCATAGTTTCTTGAAATTTCTGACTATCACTATGTCTCTCTATCAGACATTATCATTAAAGGCATTCCTTTAAGCCATACAATCTTATTAACAATTTTTCATAGTAATTTATTCCCATTTCCATTCAGATAACTGCATCTCCTGTGGCAAATTTGATAACCTTTGGTGTTCAATCTTAACCTGTTGACAGGCTAAGCATGTGGACACAAAGTTAGCCACATTTTCTTTTCATATCAAGCCATCAATAAATATCTTTTAAATCATGATACACTTTGGTGATTCCAGAATATACTCTATAAGAAAATAATGGACTTTTTTTAAAATTCGATCTCGGAGTCCTTTAACATCGGGCACACATAACTATTTATCACATTTCAATTTACCATACTCAACTGTGAAATCTAATGCTTTACCCTTTTGAACATCTTTCTTTAACTTCATAAGATATGGATTCAAATCTTGTTTTACTTAAATATCATCAATTAACAATGATTTAGCTCGGAATTGGGCTATCAGAGCCTGGTTACGATCCTGGGATCTCAAATCTAACTCCATATCCATATCAATTAGCTCATTCATTTCACAAATCAAATATTTTCTAACAATAGATATGTGAGCTAGATTGTCTATATACTTTTGACTAAGAGCATCTGCTACTACATTAGCTTTATCCAAATAATAAAGAATTTCACCATCATAATCCTTTAGCAGTTCAATTCATCTTCGTTGCCGAAGATTCAGATGTTTCTGCTAAAATGTATAGATACACAAGCTGTAAACTCTTATGATTCATGTAAATTTCACACTTAACATCATACAAACAATATCTTTAAATTTTTAATGTAAAAACTATTGTTGCCATTTTCAAATCATGTACCAGTTAGTTTATCCCATGCTTCTTTAACCATCGAGTAGCACATGCAATCACTCTTCTATTCTTGCATTAGAACACATCTCATTCTAACTTTGAAAACATCACAATACACTATGAATTCATCATCCTCTGATGACAATGTTAATACTTGACCACTAATGAGGCAAGACTTCAATGTCTTGAAACTATGCTCTCACATCATATGTCCATTGATACTTTTCTTGTTTACTGATCAACCTAATCAATTAGAGTTACAATCTTAGAAAAATCTTTTACAAATCTCTTATAGTAATTTACCATTCCAAGGAAGCTACAATCTTAGAATATTAATAGGCAGAGGCTAATTAACTACTACATTTACCTTTTAAGAATTAATCTTGATACCATCTTTACATACCACATAATCAAGGGAACACATTTCAATTATTCAAAACTAGCATTTAGACATTTTAGCAAACATTTGATGCTTTCGAAGTGTCTATGACACAGTCCTCAAGTACTCTACATGCTTCTCTTCACTCTTAGAATAGATAAAATTGTCATCTATGAACACTATGACAACTTACCCAACAATTTTTGTAATTGTATCTTTAGCTCTTTCAACTCAGTAGGTACCTAGATACACCTCAATTTCAAACTCTATCTCTCTATTAGGGGTAGCCCTAACAACTCTTCAAGAAAGACATCAAGGAACTCTGGACTATAGGTATCCAATCAATCCCAATTAAAGTCTTTTACACATTTACTATATATACTAGATACGCTGTACAATTCCTTCTTTATCATCTTTCTAGCCTGAATAACAAGAATGAAACTAATTCGAGATCCATACTTATCACTCTGGAACTCAAATTCTAGCAACCAAAATTTGACTTTGCTCTCATAACAATCAATAACTGCTCAATGTGCAGTTAACCATTCCATACCAAGTATTATATCAAGTTGTAACACATGCATCTCTATCACATTAACACATAAAAATATCATCATCAATTTCAATAATACATCTCGGATAACAATAATTCACTTCTATATTCTTTGCCATATAGTGCAGTTATCTTTGAGGGCATATTCAATAAAATTCTCTCCCTATTTAACTGTGATGCTAACAAAAGAATGTGTGACACTAGAGTCAAACAATGCATCTATTATATCATTTTGTATTAAAAATCATACATGTATTTGCATTATCAGATTTCTGTGTCTCTTGTGTGTTAATAGCAAAAATTCCTCCTTGGCCTCTACCTGCTGGGGCATGACTACTATTAGGACCTTGTCCTTTACCTCTGCCCCTACTAGGAGCCTCTATAGTCACATTCTGATTCATCTGTACTATAGGCTGAGATTCTATAGCAGATGGCTACTGATCGCCCCATAAGGGACATCTACTAATAAAATGTCCACGTTGCCCACATTTCAGGCAAGCACCTAAATGTCTATGACATTCCCCCTCCACATCTTTTGCCATAAAAATCACAAATGGGCATACTAGGCATCTGTGTGATAGGTCTAGAAGATCCCTATGAATAAGCAGATATTGACTATATTGGAGGCCCTCTACTATGAGTCCTCCTCCTCTGATTGCTTAGTGGAGATCTCTGGTCAAATTTAGGCACAGGCTCTATCTGTCTGATTGGGAGCTGGCCTCACCTCTTATAGTCTAAGAACCAGGTCCACCTTTCCTTTTCTGATATCTTTTAACTCTTTCATACTTATACTTTTCTTCCATTCGATTTGCTTTGTCAATGATAGTAGTAAGAGATTCCATTTGATTTGCTTTGTCAATAATAGTAGTTAGAGATGTAAACTCTGTAGCAATCAAGGCATTGTGAAGTGAGGCATGTAATCCTCTCCTGAATCTTACAATCAAGTCTACCTCAGTAGGAGTAATACGCATAACATATCTGCTCAATCTAATAAATTCCTTAGCATAATCTTCAACAGATCTGTTACCCTACTCTAATTGCTCAAACTGAATCAGGTTTCTTGTCTTTACTCTTTGGGTCAAAAACTCATCAATCAATCTTTGTCTAAACTCTGCCCAGGTGGGAGGATGATCACCATACAATGTGGGTTCCATATGCCTGGAAAAATATGTCCAACCTTTTCCTTTCATAAGCAATCCAACTAACTCAACTGCTCTAGCATCGAAGCAAGGTAGGCTCCTAACCACCTTTTCAATTTGCTCTAGAAAATCAATCGGCTCATCGCCTTTATCACCTCTGAACTCCGGCAGATTTAGCTTTAGAAAGCTAAATATAGTGACTCTACCCTCATTAATAACTCGTCGGGCTCCCTGTACAGTAGGCTCTCCAGGAACCACTACTGGATGCACTGGATCTATAGGAGCAGCAAGTACATCAGCTGGTGCAACCGGAGGTGGCATAGCTGGTGCTACAGGAGGTGGCGGCATATTCTATCTTTCCCACCTCAATTCTGCTAATTCATGTCGCAATTCCATCATTCTTTGCATCGTTTCCATTCTCCAGGGGTCATTGTTGTCCCTAGTTTCTTCTGTCATTTGTCAGGATCTAGAACGTTCCTCTATTATTTCTCTGATAATAGACTCATTAAAGGCTACTTCAGCCTCTCTGGTATCTTTTCTGTCTCTGTCGTCAAATATCTCTGTCACTACAGACAACAAAAAATAGGAACAATCTCATTACATTACGTTAACGCAGAATACTTATACACATTTGACGAACATATCAATAGACAAAATAGGAATTCCTATGCTCCATGGTTTACTTAACTCTACCCATACTATACATAGTTACTATTTCTCTGTGACCTATGCTCTGATATCTATAACCCAGAGCTCTGATACCACCTCTATCACGTCCCAATTTTGAGACGCAATGGTCCCAGGATGCAGGAGATGCCAGAGGTGACCGACACCCGTAGAACCCATCTTCACACCTATCAATCACATACTATGCATATCAATCTATAGCCATATAATCACATAAACACTATTCATTCTGATACTCTGTCATTCATTCTGTTACTTTCTGTAAATACCATCATCATATACACATTACATATATTCTCCAAAATATACAATACATATATATATACAATATGTTTATACCTTCATACAAATACCCATGGAGCATTTAATACACTTATAGAAAGATACACTGTTTAAATTAATTACACTATCTATATAATATTGCAGAATTCCTCTGATGAACAAAAGTTAGGAATCTGCCTCTACTCTGCACCTAGAAAGGAAACAATGAGAGAGTGAGTAATGATTACTCAGTGAATCTAATATGCATCGACCAATAACCATGGCTCGGATATCAATAGTAATAGGCAAATATTCAATGAATAATAATCTGCTCTATCAATATCAGAATATAGTATATGAATGTAGAATCAATAAACAGTACAATGGATCTGTAATCAAGTCAATGGGATCAATATATATATATATCACATGGACATGATAGATAAGACAGATATAGGGCCAGAAAACACGTAGACTATATGAAAACATACAATCAATCTCATATCAGTAATCATAAGACTGATCAAGTCTTACGGCCAGGACCATTAACCCTTCCCAGCTAGTGTATCAGTATACAATGTGCACATTGCCAACAGTATGTACCCACTACCCTGTCAGAGAGGCAGCTCTGTCAAATCTCATCGGAATCAATAAGAACATGGAACAAATTAATAGATATCAATATACATTATCAATCTCATCAAGTAGCAGTAGCTCATGAATTTAATCAAACGAGACTGCGATATAGCAATAGATAAGCACTATAAGAAACAATAAATAATGATATTATGATTAGCAATTAACATTAGAAAGAATCGAAAGTTAGACAAATCAAGTCAAAAAGTTGGCTCAATTAGCATGCCAATGTCATTGGCGACGATGACATTCAAATGACAGGCTTATGGATAAAATCAATGGTAGTCCTATGAATTTGAACTAGGCATTTTATCGAACACTTGGTGAGCATTATTTAATAGACATTTTGGCAAGGTTTTGGTGCAACATTGAAATTGCCCCAATATCAAACAACAAGTACACAATGTAGGTTAATCAATACGCATTTGGTTTCCAACAATAAACAATATACAAAGTATCAAATAGGCATAGGAAACAAAAGGAAAAATAAGGCAAAACATAGGTAAAAATGCCTTAATGGCATTCGGTCAAGATGGCCTTTTCAAGGTTGATTTCCAAACTTTAATTAAACACATTTGGCATGACAAATGATGCATATTAAACTCACCTAGCACTTCAAATCACTTGAATTGCACACTTTGCCACCAAAATCTTCAAAGTAGGCAAAAATGGCAACTTTCCAATTCTTTGATCTCTACATCAATTCAATCACATATAAACCATCTATTAGTCTCCAATTAACATATTCTAACCTCAATTAGCACATACTAATACAAAATCAAAGATTCATTCTTCACAACTTTGAGTTAGGATTTTCTATTTAGGGAAAACCTATCAAATGCATCAATTGATTCAATTAATCACTTTACCCATTCTAATTGACATCTAAAACATATGAATGAAGCATTAAACCGAGAAAAACACATTATTACCTTGGATTGAAGAAGTAGACGAAATCTTCATGCCACCATATCTTGAAATTGCTTGATTTTGCAAGCTAACCAATGATAGAAATCAAAGAATCCATGGTTTAATTCAAGTTTTCTTTTGATTTCTCTTTGATTTTCGAAAGAAATTATATGGAAGACAATGGAGAAGCTCACGGACAAACATGAATAAAGAAGAAGAAATGACCAAAAAATCTATTAAGGCATGCTTTTATATTAATTCATTAATGGCAAATTCTATTTTTGTCCTTAAACTATCAAGTAATCATACTTTGGTCACATTTCCTTCTGTAATTTATTCTGACAATTCTGTTAAGAATTTGATTTCAAAGTGGGAATTCAAATAGCTTATTTTTATTTATACTTTATTATAAAAATAGTTTCAGAGTCATTCTGAAACTCAGACAGTCTATTTTCCACTATTCCCTCGAAGTTCCACTTATTTATGATTTTGCCATCACTTATTTTTTCAGTATTCCTAAACATTTCTCACCTCTTTCTCTTTACCTTAATCAGACATATATTTATGTGATTCTTTATCTCCTGGTCTGACTTAAGAATTCTTTTGTTGACCAGACTGCTATTTCTCGAGCAGTGTTATTAACACCGACGTTTTCCAGGAAAGTAATTCATATGCATTATAACTATGTTTCAAAAATTATCTTTCATTATTTCAGTATTTCCAGTCCAATAACTAGACATATTACTGCTCAATCATGGTAGCATTTTCTAGGGTATTACATATTCATTGATGACATATGGTGTATTCCAAGAGTAAGGAAGAACATGAAGAGCATCTACACACTTTAAAAGAACATCAACTTTATGCTAGGTTTTCTAAGTGTGAATTTTGGCTTGATAGAGTTTACTTTCTGAGACATGTGATTAACAAAGAAGGGATTTCTATAGATTCAAAAGAAAGTTGATGCGATTCTGGATTAGCCTAGACCCACCAATGTGACAGAAGTTAGGAGTTTACTGGGTCTAACAGGCTATTATAGGAGATTTGTTCAGGATTTCTCTACGATAGCTACTCCTTTGAGTAAGCTCACTTAACAACATGTGAAGTTTCAGTGGTCTGATGATTATGAGGACAGTTTTCACAAGTTAAAGACTTGTTTGACCATTGCTCCAATTCTGGCACTAACTTATGGTAAAGGTGGTTTTGTATTGTGATGCTTCGAGATGGGACTCGATTGTGTTTTGATGCAACATGGTAAGGTAATAGTTTATGCTTCTCGTCAGTTGAGGAAACATAAGTTGAATTACCCGACCCATGATTTGGAAATAGCAACAGTTGTGTTTGTTTTGAAGATTTAGAGGCACTATATGTATAGTGAGAAGTGTGAGATCAACACAGATCACAAGAGCTTGAAGTATATCTTTCAATAGAAAGATTTGAACCTTAGGGAAAGGAGCTGGATGGAGTTGCTTAAGGATTATAATTGTGAGATTTTGTATCATCCAGGTAAGGCTAATGAAGTAGCTAATGCCTTAAGTTGGAAGTTGTTGGGGAGTTTGGCTCACATTCAGGTGAGTAGGTGATAAATGATTAAGGAATTTCAGAGTTTACATCATTTAAGCATTCAGTTTGGCTTGTCTGATGATGGAGGGTTATTAGCTCATTTTTGAGTTAATCCATTGGTGGTTGATCATATTAGAGAAGCTCAAGATAGATATCCTCACCTAGTTAAGTTGAAGAGCGAAGTATAATCAGGGAAAGCTTTGGGATTTTTCATTAGGGATGATGTATTGAGATATGGTACACAATTATGTATTCCTGTAGTGGACGATCTGGTTGAGCAAGTGTTGAGGCAAGCTCATTATGCCAGTTACAGTGTGTATCCAGGTCCCACTAAGATGTATCCAGATATTAAAGAATCATATTAGTGGCATGGCATGAAGAGAGACATAGCAGAGTTTGTGGCTAAGTGCTTAACTTGTTAATAGGTTAAGTTTGAGCACCAGAAACCATTCAGGTTACTTTAGTAGTTACCTTTGCCAAAATAGAAATGGGAAAGAATAACTATGGATTTTATGGTAGGTTTTCCAAGGATTTCATATGGACATGACTCCATTGGGGTGATTGTAGATAGGTTAACTAAGTCAACTCATTTTCTATCGGTAAAGACTATCTATTAAGATTCTCAATATGCTAAGTTGTATATTGATGAGATTGTGAGATTGCATGGTGTTTTGATATAGATCATTTCTTATAGAGGTACTCAGTTTATCTCAAGATTCTAGCAGAAATTGCATGAGTCATTGGGTACTCTACTGAATTTCAGTATGACATTTCATCTGCAGACTAATTGATAATCAGAGAGGATCATCCAAACTCCAGAGGACATGTTGAGGATATGCATCCTAAAATTTAGAGGGAATTGGGATAAGCATCGACTGCTGATTTAATTTGCCTACAACAATAGTTATCACTCTACAATCCATATGGCACCGTATGAGGCTCTGTATGGAAGGAAGTGTATGTTAGTCCTTTGGCAACAAAGAGGGGGGGGGATGAATTAGTTGTCTTTTAAAAATAATGACCAATTAAAAATATGATGAAGGAAGAGAAGAAGAAAATAAACACAAAGATATATAGTGGTTCGACCAAAACGAGCCTACGTCCACTCCTCAAGATCACACTTTAGTATTTTACTATCTTTGATCTTTTTACAGGTTCAAGATCAAACCTAAGTGTTTTGGTTCACACTGTAACCTTTTACAATGTGTTTTTCTCAAACTAGGCTCACACATAACCCAAAAGATTTACAAGAGATGAGAAGAAAGATTTCCCTTTCACCAAACTCTCTTATAATCAATAATCTTCAACAACTTTGAAGATATACAATAAATGCAAGTATATACTAATTTTTCACAATAAATATGAATAATCTTTCAATAAATGACTTATGAACTAGTTTAAGGTTGTTCTACTCTCATTTAATACAAATCAACTCAAATTTATAGTCTTAGTTCAAAAAAGAGTCATTTAGACTCTTTTTCCCACAATAAGTGCACCTGAAATTTTGCTCCAACGGCTATTTTATAGGTGAGTCACACCCGTGACTTGCATCTGGTCATTTGGCTCGATGAAGAGTAAATTAGAATTTTACCAAGTAGCACCTGTGACTTGTAATTGTAGCGCCCGCGACTTGTAATTGTAGCACCCGTTACCAATCGCGTTACTAAGCATTTGAACTTGGTTGAATTAAAATTCACACCCACGACTGAGCTGGTCATCCCTGCGATTACATCTAGTCGCATCCGCGACGTTTTAATGTCGTGCCTGCTACTGAGAGTCATTGTTCAACTTGAAGCTATTAGATGTTTTGAGATATTCTAATTTTAATTTCGTGCCTGCGAATAAGCTTGTCATACTCGTGACTTCACCTAGTCACACCGGCGACTTCTTTGTGTCATGTTCGCTGCTGGAGGGACAATATTTATCTTGAAACTACTGGATATTTTTAGAATTTCTCAAATTAATTTCGCGCCTGCTACTGTAAAGTGTTACGCCCGCGACCAAAAGCTTTTCAAGACTGTGACTGACTTTGTCGCACCTGTGACCAAGCTTATTCCTAGCATCGCGCCTGTGACTACCAGTGGTCTCGCCCGCGACACAACAAGATCCTGCAATACTTCAGATAAATACTTGAAAAATCTTGCACATAATCAAACAAACTCATTAGTCCATTAATTTTGTGTTTGTAACCATCAAAATAAATATGATGAAGACACTAAGGTCTAACAATCTCCCCCTTTTTAATGGTGAGAAACAACCAATTATAAAAGGATATGTGATTATGTGTTTTAATAAACTCCCCCTTAATTTGTGCTTAATTCTGAAAAATCATAGAATAATTTTATATGGCAAAAATATAACACATCAACACATAATTTCTCCCCCTTTGTTTGATACCAACCAAAAGGGAAAATAATCAAAGTATATTAATTATTCAAATGATTACAAGAAAGTGCTCAAATAAAGAAAGATCAAAACAAAACAGAAAAAGAAAATCTCCTAAAAAAAATCTATGAAGGAGGAACGTCTGGTGCAGGATCTGAAGAACTTTCAACTGTAGCGACTCTAATAGCTGCAATGTTGGAGAAGATGCTATCAGCTAGTGCTTTGCCTTTATCCAAGGGTGGAGAAGGGACAACATCCATTGGTAACTTATTTTTCCCATTCTCACTAGACTTAGCATCAGTTGTGTCTGAAGCAGATAGAGAAAAAGCCTCACAATGCTCTATTTCTACTAGAAACTCCCATTGTTGGCGACGTAAGCGCTGAATGGCAACTTTGAGAGAGGTTTTGACTTCAGTCTCAATAGAGGAGACCCTATCATCCAAATTTTTTTATGCTCTCCATAATTTCATTTTGGAAATTCTCCATAGCATCGAAGCGAGCTGTCAAGAATTGCATGAGCAAAGGGGAAGTTGTTATGTCCACAGAAGGAGCAGGGGGTGCAGGCTGTGGAGGAGCTGTAGTATCAACAGAAGGAGCAGGAACTTCTTCGTGTTGTTCTACATCCTCACTAACAGCAAAAGCAGCTTTGAGAGCAAAAGATCCATCTAGTCTCTTTTTAACGATCCCTATGTGCTGCAAAGTAATAATCACAAGGAATTTGTTTTCTGGAAGATTGTGAACTAGGGGTCTGAAGGTAGTGTTGTTTGGATCAAATGAAGGGTTTTCACAAATTGCACAAGCTATATATGTCACCAAGTGACCACATACAATATCTCCTAATTTTTTTCGAGCAATATTGTTGAATTGATCCACCAACCATCTAGCAAAGGTAATAGGATGACCTTTCTCGATGCACCAAAGAAAGAACAATTCGGTCTTGAGAAATGCATTGTAACTTGTGCCTCTACTGTTGATTGTATAGGTGATAATCCTGTGAATCACCTTGAGAATAGGGTCTCTTATACTAGTGGATTTAGAGATTTTGGGGTTAAGAAGTTGAGAAGACCCAGTGATTTCCTTCCAAAAATCATGCATGTTTTCTTCAAACTCTTTTGAAAACTCGATTGCCCCAATTTCATAAAATCCAAAGAGCTGTCTGGTTTGCCTAAAGGAAAGAGTATAAGGTTTACCTAAGAGCTTGAAGCTCATGTTCCCATAGGAGGATCCCCTTGATACGTCAAGAGTAAAAGTGGAGAAAAATTCCAAGGTAAGCAAGGGAAAACAATTACACCTGATATCACAAGTGTCCATTGTGAGCCAATGGACATATTGGATTTTTCCCTAATAGGTTCACTCAGCCCTAAAATATTCAGTTCCATCCAATTTACATATCTAGAAGTAAGAATTGAACGATTTGAAGTGAGATTTTCATACTGGGTAATTTTTTGAGGGTTTAGAGATTAAACCAAAACTTCTAGATCTGTAGGATTCCACTCTTCATGATTGACTGGAGTCCTTAAATTCTTTGGAATAGGAGCAAGAGAAGGAATTGAGGTGGGAGGAGGAGGAATAGGTGGAGAAGAGGATTATAAGGAGGAGGAACTAGATGAAGGAGAGGGTATGGAGGTCTACCCTAAATTGGGGTGCTTGGATGATTCTTGACCCTTCCTAGCCCAAGATTTTACTCTTTTTGGTGCCATTGTGGTGTGAAAAGATTATTGAAGCAAGAAAAGATAGAGTTTTTGAGAGAAAATGATTTTAGGTTAAGAGAGAAAGTGACAAAAAGCACGAGAAAAGAGATTTAAAAACCTGACTATCGCGCGAGTCACAGCTACGACGATGAGTTGGCAGGCAAAAATTTTAAAAAAAATCGAGAAGTAGCAGCTGCGACAAAAACTTTTCGCGGCTATGAATGAAATGGTAGCGGTTGTGATGCAAATCAGTCGCAGCTGCGAACAGAATAAACAGAAGAAAAAACATATGAAAAGAGTAGCGGTTGCAACTCTTAATATTCCGAGGGTCGCGGCTACGACTCCTGTAGGTCGCGTCTACGACTACCAAAAAACATAAAAATACAATTATTTTTCAAAAAAATTTCCATCCAACATGCCCAATTCTCTCTTAATAAAATTTATCCTTTCTTCATTCAAGGGTTTTGTAAAAATATATGTCGATTGATTATTTGACACTACAAATTCTAGAGCAACATCATGGTTTTGCACATGATCTCTAAGAAAATGATGTCTAATATCAATATGTTTACTCCTTGAATGCTGAACAAGTTTTTTTGATAAATTTATAGCACTAGTATTATCACACTTAATGGGAATAGTTTTTAGAGGCACACCAAAGTCTTTAATTTGTTGTTTCATTCATAAAACTTGTGCACAACAACAAGCAGCTGCCACATATTCGGCTTCTACGGTAGACAAAGCCACATAATTTTACTTCTTGTTAAACGAAGAAACAAGACAATTTCCTAGGAGTTGACAAGTACCGGAGGTACTTTTCTTATCCAAGCAACTACCGGAAAAATCCATATTGGAATAGTGTGAACACTGGTTTTTCGCACCCCTCGGACTCATGCCAAGCCGACTGGTACTCACCGGAACCAAACCCACACTCGAACGAACTCAGAAACGCGTTGGATCGAAGTTGAACTCGGGCTGCCACCCTCAGTGCAGGGTGGTGTCGCCACCCCCCTTGGGCGGTACTGCCCTAGCACTTTTGGTCTATCGCCCTCCTTCTCAGCTCGTGCCACCAAGAGGCACGGTAGCGCTGCAGCCCCCTCCAGTGGCACACCCCCTTTGCCTATAAATATGAGGCCCCTCCTTCATAATTTCTACACCGAAATCCCCTGAAGTTGATTTTCCTTCTCAGATTTCCTCTATTTCTTCTTATTTCTTTAACTCTTTTTGAGTTTAAAAGAATAATCGATTTGGGGCAAGTGGAGCCCAATTTTCTTTAGTTCTCTTTAAATTAAAGAAGGACCAAATTCAAGGCGTGTAGAGCCTCAAAATCATTTCTAACAAAATCACTCTGTTAATTTGTTTGTTAGCAGGTAAAAAAGACAATTCGACTGTCTTCCCATGCTTCAATCCAATCCAAAGTGGAGCTCCGATCCGAAAGAACAATCTGACCATCACCTTCCCAAAAAGCAAAGGAGCAGGTATCGTCTCCTAACTTTTCCTATTTCTGATAAAGCACCAAAATAGGAAAATATCCTTTATTTGGTAAAGCATCAAAATAAAGAGTCCAAAACATGATAAGTTGGGCATAAATCAACCTTCCTTCGCAAGAAGGGAGAACTACATGGGTTTTGATTTCCATTCAACGGGATACGCAGGCAAGCTATGTAAGGGCTTCAAATCCAAAAAGATCAAAGTGATCTCTTTTCTATTTAATTAAATGTTTCATTGAATGTATTATTCAGGGAATATGTGATGGACCTAGAACCCATAAGGGCTAGAGTCGATATCCCATATTTTGAGATTTTTGAATTGTAATAATTTACTTATCGCTCTCTTAAACTGCTTTACTGTTTTATTTTCATTTAAACTGCTCATGCATCTTTATATCTCATTCTTTAAACTGTTCATGAAAACGCTTTAAATCAATGTTAAAAGTAGAAGCCAAGTTCAATCTAAAACCTAGTCCCCAAATCCTCTTTGGTTTCAAAGACTAGTGCACTTATTTTCCTTTGGGATAAAATCGGAGTCAAATTGGTTTTTTACCTTAAATTTTCCCAACAAAAATAACTTAAGGTGGCAACTTCAAAATGTCAAAATCATTTTTAAAAAAGGGCGCTAAGGTCGCCTGTCAATCTGTGAGAAATTATCCCTAAAAATGAAAAAAAGAAAGCAATCCTCTGATCCCTTGGATCCGCGGGGCGGGAGGAAGAGATGCACGGGCGAGGCCTCACAAATAACCAACAAGATTAAAGTCCATGCCTCTAGGATACTATAAACCAAAATGTTAAGTGCTAATTAAATATTTAAAAATCATTTTTACAGCATGCAAATGTGACTCTTTTGGACAAGATTGAAATCTAGCACACAAACATATGACAAACATAATATCGAGTCTACTAGCAGTTAAATAAAGCAAACTTCCAATCATACCTCTATATTTATTTTCTTCAATAGTTTTGCCAAGATCATCCTTGTCAAGTTTGATAGAGGGGCTAATTGGAGTTTTACTCACCTTTGCTCCTTCCATCCTAAACCTTTTGAGAAGACTTTTTGTGTATTTAGATTGGTTGATGAAGATTTCTTCTTCTTCTTCTTGCTTGATTTGAAGTCCAAGGAAATACTTCAATTCTCCTATCATGCTCATTTCAAATTCTTCTTGCTTACACTTAGAGAATTCTTTGCATAAAGACTCATTGGTAGCTCCAAATATTATGTCATCCACATAAATTTGCACAATTAATAAATTTTTCTTATCCTTTTTAATAAAAAGTGTTGTATCAACTTTTTCTTTTCAAAAACCATTTTTAATTAAAAGAATAACTAAGTCTATCATACCAAGCTCTAAGAGCTTGTTTTAGACCATAAAGTGCTTTTTGAAGTTTGAAGACATGGTTTGGAAAATCAAAACTTTCAAAACCAGGGGGTTGTGCAACATACACTTCTTCTTCAATATAACCATTTAAAAATGCACTTTTTAAATCCATTTGATACAACTTAAAATTCATATGACATGCAAATGCTAGAAGCATTCTAATAGCCTCAAGTCTAGCTACGGGTGCAAAAGTCTCATCATAGTCTATACCTTCTTCTTGATTATACCCTTGAGCCAGTAGCCTAGCCTTATTCCTAGTTATTATTCCATCCTCATCCATTTTATTTCTAAAAACCCACTTAGTGCCAATGATAGGGTGGTCTAAGGGTCTAGAAACTAAGGTCCAAACCTTACTTCTTTCAAATTGATTCAACTCTTCTTGCATGGAATCTACCCAACTTTCATCTTCTAAGGCTTCTTTGATGTTCTTAGGTTCTATTTTAGAGATGAATGCTAGGTTATTTACTATCTCCTTAATTGAAGATCTAGTGGTCACTCCCTTAGATGGTTCTCTAATGATCAAATCTTTGGGATGATTCTTTTTAAATTTCCAATCTTTTGGAATATCATTTACACTTTGAGGGGCCTTAAGATCAATAGGTTGATTCTCAAAATTTTCATTAATTTCTTTGGATAAGTCAACATGATTATCAATGTCAAGAGATAAATCATTCAAATGAATATTTTTCAAAAATATTAGTTACTTCATCCAAATCATATTTTTGTTGTTTCAAAAGGGTTTAATTCATCAAATGTCACATGCATAGACTCTTCAACTACTAGTATCCTTTAATTGAAAACTTTATATGCTTTACTAGTAGAAGAATATCCAATAAATATACCAATGTCGGTTTTGGAATCAAATTTTCCAAAATTATCCTAGGTATTTAATATGAGGCATTTGCATCCAAATACTTTTAGATATGAGATCCTTGCTTTTTTCTACTATTCCATAGCTCATAAGAGGTTTTATTTAAAATGGGTCTTATAAAAAGTCTATTTGAAATATAACATACATAATTGATAGCTTCCGCCCAAAAATACTTAGGCAAAGAATACTCATTTATCATGGTTTTAGCAATTTCAATCAATGTGCGATTTTTTCTTTCCACTGCCCCATTTTGTTGAGTAGTTCTAGGAGTAGAGAAGTTGTGTGAGATACCACATTCATCACAAAATATTTTGAAATCCTTATTTGCAAATTCTCTACCATGGTCACTTCTAAGGGATGTGATACAAAAATCTTTTTCATTTTGAACACGTTTTGAAAAGGTTTTAAATTCTTTAAAACTTTCATCTTTATGATCTAGGAATAGAACCCAAATGTATCTAGAGTATCATCAACAATAACAATGAATATTTTTTACCTCCCAAACATGAGGTTGAACATGGTCCAAAAAGATCCATATACAAAAGTTTAAGAGGCCTAGATGAAGAAACTTGGTTCTTAGCCTTAAAAGAACTTTTGGTTTGTTTTCCCATTTGACATGCATCACAAAGTTTATTTATAACATCCTAGGTGAAACCCTAGCACCTAAACCCTAGTTGGAGTCATGGGGTGTTTATATGGGTTGGTTGTTTTTATGTGTTATATGATTTAATTGATGTGTTTATATGCGATTGATAGTTATGTGTGTTATGGGATTTATTTGATATGTTTACATGAGTGATTGATTGATGTAAATGTTATATGATTTAATTGGTGTGATTACATGTGTGTTTAATTGCTAATTAATTATTTGGGGAAAATAAAGTGAGAATAATAAAATAAATAAATAAAATAAAATAGCTCAATTGGGTTAGAAAAATAATAGGACTTGATTGCAAAAGGAAATAAATAGGAAGGATTTAATTGGAAGTTTGTAGGACTTATTTGGAATAAAAGA
>CANXYC010398901.1:0-19840 GCA_948193065.1 Aleurites moluccanus
AATAATTAAATAGAATGTTCATACTTACCTCTTACACAATTTCTCTTAAATTCCTCTTAGCAATCTGCCCACTTATAATTCCTCAATCAATTTCGAATTTCTTCTCCTAAGATATTCCCCAAATATACAAAAATTAGGGTTTTTCCAAACCAATAATATTCAACATGATTTCCTAATAATTAATTATCTTAGAGTCTCTATTCTTAATTTCCAACAACAATTTCATTAATCTCTTTAAAGAAAACTGCATTAAATTGACATTAAATTTTCGGAGTTACTGTTTATGGCAGTTTCACCCAACAGATTTCTTCTACATTAATTACCATTAATAGCTTCAGATCATTAGCAATAAATTCTGGATACCAGTATTAATTATCCTAATCCACAGACTTGAGTAAATCCAAAGAAAATAACTTACGAAGAAAATTTACCTTATTACCTTCAAACTGAGATTTTTGTAAATACTGCTCAAATCTTGATGATTCTGCCTTAATATAGACTAATCTAGAAGTCTATTGCATTAATCTGAGTATTAATGCCTTATAATATAAAATGGAACAAATCTGAGAAAAAAACTGAATTTAACAGAAGAAGAAGAAGAGAAAAATCGTGAAAAATTGCTGCTGAGGGTGCTGGGGTTAAATAGGCTACTGCCCCTGAAACACGCTAACCAGCTCTCCAAACTGTCTCGGCAAAGCTCCCTCGCCTAAGCCAGCTCGCCCCTCCCTCTTCGCATTCCCAGCTCGCACTTCCAGCTAGCCAAACTTGATCCGGCAATGCTACCTCGCACATGCTGTCTTGCCAAATTCTCCTCGCAACTCTTCCTCGCATATGCCATCTCAGCAATGTTTCTTCGCCTCTTTGCCTCTTCGCTTCTTCGCTTCTTCGTGAACTGCCACTTGGCACATTCCCTCTTCACATAATGTCACCTCGCCTTATCCTATTCGCCAAAACTCTTCGCCTTAGCTCTTCGCCAAATCCTCTTCGCCAATTATCACTTCGGCAAACTCACCTCACCACTTTACCATTACGTCACTTCACATTGCCAGTTCGCAAAATGCCTCCTTGCATTTTGCTGGCTCGCCACAACTAAAATTCCTCTAAGTTAAATTCCTACCTGAACATCCCACACTTAAGGAGTTAGCAAATGAGCTACAATTATCCAAACTTACTAATTCTTCTTATCACTTAAAATCAACATATAGGAGCACAACATATCAAAATTTCAAATCTAAAGAATCAATACACAGACCATGGTGACTCTCCAAAGGTCACCCAGACTTGCTGCCTCAGAGTCTAACCGAACAACCCTGATACAGATCACTGTCCACTGAGATATACTTATCCAAAAATTCTGAAATTTTACAGTCATCATCTCAACATATAAAGGAACATTTTTCATGTTCACAACTTCAACTAATTCT
The DNA here is from genome assembly GCA_948193065.1 of Aleurites moluccanus. Lineage (NCBI taxonomy): Eukaryota > Viridiplantae > Streptophyta > Magnoliopsida > Malpighiales > Euphorbiaceae > Aleurites > Aleurites moluccanus. The sequence continues at coordinate 1,425 of CANXYC010398901.1, forward strand.
GCCTCAGTCACTCCTTGTAATTCCAAACAGATACTACATCCCTGTAGAAGCTCTCAACCAAACCAGCCTTGTTCAAATAGACACAACTCATCACACACACATAATTTTTCCAAACCATTTTACAAAATTATAGACATAAATTAACAACTTTTATGTTTTACACTTTGTCAAATTATGTCTTTAAGAACATGAAATGGTCATCACAAAATCCTGCAGCATCAATAAATCAAAAATTCCTGAAATTCTCAACATTCTCATTTGAAATTTAATAAATCCTCCAAACATATAAAAATCAATAAAACACTACAAAATGACAGATATTACATAAATACAATCATCTCTTTATTTTTCAAAAGATAATAAATATTTTTTTTTTTAAATTTACATTAATTATATAAAACTAAATATATGATGATATTATTAAAATAGTAAGATAAAATATAGTTTAAATTATAAAATATAACAATTAAATTGAGATATATTAAAAAAAAAAACTAAGACATTTATTTTGAGACGGAATAAGTGATAAATTTCACATATTATGAAATTTTTTTTAAGAAAAGGGAAGTGTTAAGAATTTATTAAATTAGATTTTAGTTTGTGTCATGCGTAATTGTATTTTATTTTATATTATTATTTATGTAAAATATTTCTACTTATTATGTAATAAAACAAAACTTAGTTTTTATTTGTTTTTAATTTTTTAATATGTAAACTAAATTTTAATTCTCTATTTATTTATTAAAATAAATATTTACTATATATTATTAATTTGATGTTAACGTAATATTATATATACAATTTTGATGATATATCTTTGGGAGTTCATATTGGCACTTTTTGATTTTTAACACTCTATATTTTTTTTTTTTTATATAATTGAATTTGATTACAATACTTTTATTATTTTATTTAGGTAATAATTATCATAATGAAAGAACGGATAAAACGTAAAATAAATCATTAAATTTTAGTCCTTTTTTATTTTGATCACTAAAGAAAAAATCATTTACGATTAGTCACTAACCTTTATAAAATATTTCAATGACAGGTCACTGAATAAAATTGAAAATCGAAAATCCTACGTGGCATGCCATGCCAACAACTTAATCTAGTGACCATACCATGTATGTGCCACATTGGATCCACATCACACTCGAAGCTGAGTCAACATGCCATGTAAGTTGACACTTATTTTTGCGTTGTGGGGCCTAACTCTACAAAAGATTGGATTCTCTCTCCACGCATGATTGACACTTGTAAAGAGAGAGAGACTGATGTGAATGAAAGCGTGCTGGAGAAGCATAAAAAATTAAATGGCAATTTCCATCATTTTCTCAAATTTTTCTCTTTTTTTGCTCTTCGTTCTTATTTTTTCTATAATCAAATTCGATTATCTGTGAATAACTGATAATATCATTAAGGTATTTTTGTTATTCTCTCTCGTTCTTCCGTTTACAGGTTATTAGTTTGTGTATTAGGATTATTTTCATTTTGGTGACTGATTATTTTTGTATTAGGATTTTGGATTATTCGTATGAGAATCGTGTGAAAACAAAAAAAAAAGGCTATCGCCTTTCAAGAGAAATGGATTGGCAACACAGAGAGGAAAAATATCAAACACCAAATTATTGTAAGTATGCCTTTTGACTTTTTTTAAAAGCCACATAGTATGGGTTTGAATGGAATATTGAAAAGGGTATTTTATATATTATAATGAAGTCACTATACATGTCATTTTGTGGTTGTTGGTTATTGAATGTGAAAGTAAATTAGTTTCAGTTATGGGGACCTTGAATCCATTTTCTGACATACCATGCAAAATAGGGTTTTAAAATTTGGGGGTTTCTAATAAAATATAAAAATTTCTTCGTGTATGATGTATATATAACTGTATATTAGTAGTTTAATTAAAATTTTATGGTTTTCATAGTATTATTAAGAGCGATATAGTCAAACTATATGTTATTTAGGATTTAAGATTGTATGCCATATTAGAGTATTTATTTTATTGTGTATTTGTTATATTTCATATTATTGTTTTATGTATTCTGAATATTAATTTGTTTAATGTTTGCAGCCATTATATCTGAGTATTTTAGTATACATTTGCATCATATGGAGAATTTGGAATAGAAGAATATCACAATGGTGTAATTTTATATTTTGATTATTGTAATGTTGATAAGTTATCCATGTTAGAAATAAGAGTAATTGGTAGGGAGTGTGGTGTAAATGGTAATGTGTTCAATTACTGACAGAGGCCTAATAGTAGTTTTAGTGAGGGTATGTGTAATTTAGGGTGTGATAGTGATGTATTAGAAATAGGGTATTTAGAGTCTATGAAAATAATTAATGTTTTTGTGAAACACTTAAAGATGAAAGTAGATAAGGGTAAGGATATTGCCAGTGAAGGTAGTGACGATGAAGGTGACAGTGAGGGTAGTTAAGATGACAGTGATTTAGACTATGTGGATCCTTCCACTAAGTTTATAGACAATGAATATGAAATGGAGGATGAGGATGATGAATTATTTGAAGAAAATGTAGACAAGGATGTTGAGAGAGACATGAGAAAGGAAACATGAAAAAAAAAAAATTTAGGTCCATTAGATCTCATTGTAGGCAACATCAAGGTTGAATGTAATGATTCTGATATTGCTCCTTCCGATGAGCTCCAGACTGAATTAAAAACAGATAGTGAAGGTAAGGTAGCCAAGCCTAGAGTTAGATACCCTGAGTTTAGGGCTGATAGAGATATGGCTAATCCAGAATTGGAGACAGGGATGAAATTCAAATCTTTGGATGAGTTTAAAGAAGCATGTAGGCAAATGGCTAGATTAAATAGGTGGAGAATTAAGTTTAATCCTAATGACAAATAAAGATGCAAGGCTGTGTGTTCTAAGGGGTGTCCTTTCTATATTTTTTGTAATGCTATAGTGAGAGAGCCACATACTATGCAGATAAATTCTGAAATATTTGAACATACATGTAGTAAAGATCATAACATATATCAAGTGAATGCAAAGTGGTTGGCAAAAACATACATTGAAAGATTTAGGCTTGACCCTAGTTGGAAATTAACTCACTTCATAAAAACTATTCAAGAGGACTACCATGTCCATGTGAACATGATTAAGGCTTGGAGGACTAGGAGATAAGCATTCACTATAGTTAATGGTGATGAGAATGAGCAGTTTACTAACCTGCATAAATATAGGTTAGAGATTATGAGAGCTAATCCTGATAGTATTGTTTCCTTTATAGGAGATGAGGATGATCCAATAGTTTTTGGAGGCATGTATATATGCCTGGGGTCTTTGAAAGCTGGGTTTAATGCATGTTGTAAGAGATTGATTGGAGTTGATAGTTGTTTTTTGAAGGGAATGTATGAGGGTCAACTCTTGTGTGCAGTCTTTATTGATGCTAATGACTGCATATACCCTCTAACATGGGCAATAGTAAGGAGAGAGAACAAGATATATTGGCTTTGGTTCCTTTCTATGCTAGGAAAGGATTTCAATATTTAGTAAGACCCTTGGAATTGGACTTTCATTAGCAATAAACAAAAGGTAAAATAAATTATAAATCAACAAATTCTAATACAATGTTATTTTGTTTTATTATATGTGTATTATTATTATGATCCATCAATTATATGTTTTTTTAGGGATTATTTCCAGCATTGGATGAGCTTTACCTAGCAGTTGAAAAAAGGTGGTGTGTAAGACACATATACACCGACTTCAGAAAATACTTTAGAGGGAAAAAAAAATTGAAAGATATGTTGTGAGACTATGCCAGAGCAAGTTATGTTCAACAATTTACAAAGTGTATGGAAGCTCTTGACAAAAAAATGCCATGAAGCTCATTAATGTCTATGCAACAAGGATCATTCACACTGGAGCAGGTCTCATTTCCAAACACACGTGAAATGTGATATGCTGCTTAATAACATTTGTGAGTGTTTTAACAGTTTTATTTTAGAGGCTAGAGATAAGGGAATAGTTAGTTGTTTAGAAATGATTAGGCACAAAATTATAAAAAGGATATGGTTTAAGAGGGATACCATGAAAAAAGTTTAAGGGCTTCTGTGTCCAAAAATTCAAAAAAAAAATTAAACAAAATTGTTGAGTGGTCATTCAACTTCACATATTTATGGGCTGAGAGAAATAAGTTTGAAGTATGGGGACTTGGGAGTCAATTTGTAGTTGACAAAGTTGAAAGAAGTTGCAGCTGTAGGAGATGGCAATTGACTGTCATACCTTATGCATATACTGTTTGTACACTGATGAATAATGAGAGACTTGAGGATTATGTTGATGAATACTATAGCATAAAAATATTTCTTAATATATATAGCCATTGTCTGAATCCCTTTAATAGTTCTGAATTATGGCCTGAGAGTGATAAATTGGCATTGCTACCCTGCCCCCTAAACCAAAACCTAAAAAGGGTAGAAAGGCAAAACTAATGAGATTTGAACAAGAAGAATTGAAACATGTGGCTAATAATAGTAGAGTTTCTAGGAGAGGGTCAATGATTAACATGTACATTGCGAGGGGTAAAGGGCCATAGTAGGAGGTTTCATAACAAAAAGTCTAAAACACAAGAAGATGCAATCCCATCTAATTTCCAGTTTACAAGATCTGCTAAGGTATCTAATGATGAACTATCAATTTTCAATTTTATTTATGTGCATGTGAAATGATAATTATAATAATTTATGTTTATTTTGCTTTATGTAAAAGGGAAGAAAGCAAATAATAGAATTGCGAAACTTAAATCCAAGCCTGTTGTGAACCCAACCCCTTGCAAAGTTCAATGGATGCCTGATGTGAGTACTTAACCTAACCCCTTGTGTTATGGCTGGGATTGTGTTGTGCATTTATTATTTATAATTTGTTGGAATTGACTTATATATTTATTAAAATTTTGTTACACCACAGGGAATGAGCAGAGCAACAAATGATGTTATTTTTCAATATAATTCAGCAAATATTCAGACTAGCAGTGCAACAGACAAGACTTTAAATATCAATGAGAAGGATATTAATTTGGATTATCAAATACCTAGTCAGACCAGCCAAGTAGCAATGACTATTAAGGTAATATGTAAATCTTAATATCAATTTTTAATATATAATATTGTGGCTGACTTTCTTATGATATTATTATTTTGTCAATTAGAAAAACAATACACAATCAATTATCCCAGGTCATATTACTGAGCTTGATAGTTCCAAAGTCAATTATCCCAGGTAATTTATATACTTAGTATTGATTTTGGATTGATTTGGATTTAATAATAATCACTGAAGCACTGTTTTCTTAAATGTTCTTTTTTAAGGTGGTGAATCCATGGCAAAAATATTATTCTGGTGATATTGAAAGGATAATAGATATTATTGTGAATGGGGATTTATCTGATGACAATTCGACAAAAGATGAGATTCAAATAATTGTAAAGGTATAGAGTTTTCTAACTAATTAATCTACAATCATGTATAGTTGTCTGAGTTAAGTAATTTAAAACCATTTAAATATGTTTTTTATAATTAGAATTGTATGTGTTATTGTTGAATGCAAGAAAAAGAAAAGCCAAAAAAATATGTGCAAGTGAGGGATTCTGTGAGGAAACCTATGACATTTGAGAATCTCACATCCCCAAGATCGTCAACTATGATAGTTGGATTAAGAAGACCAATTACAAGGAATATGAATAAAAGTTCATCATCCAGTGCAAAAGGACCCAAAATGACATTCAAGAAGCTTGCATCTTCAAAGCCAAGAAAAAACGGTTGACTTTTTTTTTTTTTAGGTTATTATGATTTTATAAATGCCAAGTTTTTGAATTTTGTATATGGCTAGGTTGATAGTTTTGCAAATGGCTAGGTAGCCAAAAGTTGAGATTAGAACTCAGCTCAACGAGTTTAAATTTTTGTTTGTGTTACAGGGAGTTATATAGATTATGTTCCTTATATAGATTACGTGTTGGGAATATGTTGTCATTTATGCAACACATTTAGGTCTATTTTGTAAGATTATTTTAGAAGATTATTTTGGTAGATTATTGTCTTTTTTGGCAGATTATAATGGAATATTCTAAAGTTTCAATGCATCTATTTTAATTTGGTTGAATTACTTTAAGCTTTGTTTTTTTTTTTCTATCATTATAATTATTTTTTATTTTTCTATTTTCTATGCATGCCATTTTTTACCCTAATTCATGTGATTGCAAGTTCTTGAATACTAGCTAGCAGTTCAGTATGCAATATGCATTTGATTTTTCAATATAAATTTTGTAAGGTTCCTAAAATTTCATTATAAATTTGATAGTATTGCATGTAGGATCTATATTGCAGATAAAAATAGACAGACAAAAATATGTCATGCTTTTAAACTCTCTTTCTCACATGACTCAATACGAAATGGATTTGCTCTGCCTATCTCATTATTCTTAATTCATATGGACCATATCCCATTTTAATATATCAAAAGTTCAAAAATATAATCAACCACCAAATTAAAATATATAACATCCATTATATGTTCATTCAATCATCATAAACAAAAAGTTAAATTAATTAAAATTAAGTTTAAATTGCTAAATATAATTATATATACATTAATATCAAATTTAAGCTACTAACAACTGATGTTCATTAAATAATTATACAATAAGCTTATTTAAGCTACAATCACACCAACAAAGACACCAAGCATAAAGACAATACATAATAGATAGTAGAAACAACAAGAATATTCAACTTTATTTTCATTCACTGTTCCAACTTCAACCATTTCATCTCCCACAAGTTCATCATCAATTTATACTTTCAAACTATACTTCACATTATCTAGTAACTTGTTAATTCTGCTTCCATTACTACCTTTAATACTTGGACCATCTATTCAGTAAAAAAAATTGTAATATCCACAAAACTCCTACTTCAAAAGTTTAAACACATAATTTGTGTCAAATTAATAAGTTTAACGCCATAAAAAATAAACCCTAAAATAATATTATGTATGAGTTTCAACTCTGATAAACTCACATAACAACAGAAAACCATAACAATACAACTCAAAATCATCATAGTATAACATACCCACCATAACTCCACATCAAAATAAGTACAAACAATTAACCCTAAATAACGCACATTAGAATACTTTATAAATTAACCCTAAAAAAGCCACGTCACATTATATGCAGAATGTTAAGATAACAACCCACACCCACTGTAGCAAAAAATTATTGCCATCTTCACCAACCCTGAACCCAGACTAATCAAACAATAAAACTACCAACCAACATAAAGCAACATTTCATTCATATTACAAGCATGAAAGAACTTACATCCTTGTAATTCCTGCACCTAAAGTCTTTCCTTCCAGGGTTCATTTCAGACCACAATGTCTTCAGTAAACAATGGAGACCACATTTGCATCATGAAACAATCAGCTACGCCATTTGAAATGTGCTCTATTTGAAATGGGAGATGAGAAATCATGTTTGATAAACAAAAAATATGAGGGTTTTCGATTTCAATTTCATATTCTAGAGAAAATATATAACTATAGAAGAAAGTGCACAAATATTAGGGTTTTCGTTTGGGGTTTCAAATTTTTCAAAGTATTAGATTGGAGAGAGGGAGATGGAGATGAAAGAGAGAGAGAAAATTGAGAAAATGATGGAAATTTCAATTTAATTTCTTATGCTTCTCCAACACGCTTCCGTTCAAATCAGTCTCTCTCTCTCTTCACACGTGTCAATCATGCGTGGAGAGAGAGTTTGATTTTTTGTAGAGTTAGGCCCCACAACACAGAAATAAGTATCAACTTACGTGGCATAATGACTCAGCTTTGGGTGTGACGTGGATCCAACATGACATGGTCATCGGATTAAGTTATTGATGTGACATGACACATAGGATTTTCGGTCTCCGATTCCGTTCAGTAACCTGTCATTGAAATATTTTGCAAAGGTTAATGACTAATTGGAAATGATTTTTTCTTTAGTGATCAAAATAAAAAAATAGACTAGAATTTAGTGATTTATTTTGCGTTTTACCTATAAAAAAAATTTAATTTAATTTTTTTATATTTTTAATTCAAACACAAGACATACACACATATATATAACAAAAATATATTTAATAAATACATAAATTATTTATAAAAAAAAATAATCTTTTATATATATAAAGGAACATTTAAGTAAAATTTTTACTTTTTAGTCTTCACACGAAAGTAAAATTTATGTTCTAAAAAAAAAAAAAATAGAGAAACTTAAGTTCCATTTCGTTCTATCTTTTATTTGCATTTTTTTTTTAACATAAAAATAATATTTATACTTTTTTAAAATATATTTATCAAATATAGAGTTTTTGTATAAAAATAAAATAAAATATTTATTTTTGAATATTACAAAATAAATTTCTTTTACCTTTTAATTGTTAAATTTTTATTTGATGATTTCATTCTTGAGCAAATTTTTGTAATTTTTAATAAGAAAAATAATTTATCTAATTAAATTTTAAATTATAATCCTTCTAAAATTTTATTTCAAGAAAATTTTTTAAATTTTAGTCATTGAAAATATTATTTAATTATATATTTTATTAAAATATCTTAGTATATATATTTTTTGAAAATGAATAAATTTAAAATTTAAAATAATAAGTAAATAATCAAATAATCATATGCGTACTGTTATAAAAAAAATGGTATTTTTGAAACTATTACATTATTTTCAAAATATATTGACAAGTGCTGACATTTTCATTTTTTTTTTAGTTTATTTACTTTCTTGATAATAAAAAAAAATTTCTTCCAAAATAAAAATTAAACAGAATATAAAAATTAAAAGAAATTTTATTTTATTTAATGAAAAAATGAAAAAAATTATTGTGATATTTTCTTACTAAAAAATTATATATTTATTAAATATAATTTTTAGTATCATATTTAAAAAAAATAAAAAAATGGACAATAATATTTCTATGTATTAAATAATAATAAAAAAAAAATAAAAAAATAAAATTAAATCTTCTTTTCTTATAAAAATTATTATTTTCTTTATAAAAATTATTAACTTAAATAGAATAAGGATATTTTAGTAAAATTTAATAATGAAAAGATAATAAGAGTGTTAAAAACTAAAAAGAGTAATGTTAATATCCTCTCTCTATATATTTTTATATTTATTATAAATTTATAAATTATAATTAAACATATATAATTATCAGTATGTTTATAAAATAATTTATTATTATTTTTATTAAATTTATCATTATTAATTAGTTTATTGAAATTCTCACTAATTATTCTTCAATATGATTAAAAATCATTTCACAAATTCTTAAATTGCTGAGATGATAAAAATTATGCAAACACTCTCTTAGTTTTAGGATTATATATATATATGATTTAAGTTATTTGTAGACAAACAGTTCTCTCATTAATTACATAAAGAATCATGGTTCAAATCTAACTACTTCTTATTATTTTAATTAAAAAAATTTTATACTAAAACAATTAAATGATAATTAATTCAAAAAAATATAATTAATAATATTTAGATTAGTCTATAAAATAAGTGTTATAAAAGGAATTGTTTGGGCAGAGTGGAGGGAAAAAACATAAAAATTCTCTAAAATTACCACTCAATGAATCAATGGATGAAGCGTTGTAATGTTTTGAAAAACTGCTTCCAAATTTTATTTTCTTAGACGAAAATTTTGAAATTCTCTTTTTTCTTTTTCTCAAATAAAAAAATAAAAATTCACCAACCTATGTTAAAAACTTCCTAATTTTTTTTTCATATTTTTTCAAGTATTAGTTATCAAATATTATAATTCTATAATTAATAGAAGGTGAAAAATCTTTAAATACATAAGAAATAATGACCTATTAAAAAATAATTTATTGATATGTACCGATATAATATCGATGGAATAGCAATGATAAAGTTTATTGATAATATTAGATGTAAAAATTATCTCTTTATTTTGCAAGCTAATGAAATAATTTATCGATAATATTAGGTATAAAAATTAATGTCTTATTTTTCTAAATTAATTTTAAATTTATAATATTATTAATTTACAATTCATTTATAAATTCTATCAATTTTGACAGAGTTTAATTGAAATATAACTGAATATATAACATTAATGATATAGATCTAAATAAATTTTGGTTTATACTAAAAAAAGTTTAAATAATTATTTATAATCATTTATATTAAAAAAAAATATTTTTTACAATGACTCTACTGAAAAATATTTCTTGCTCTGCCTTTGATTTAATGAGTGGTGATAGAGTTATCAATTGGATTAATGAAGCTCATTGTCACAGGGACCAATGAAAATGAGAGCATAGAGAATTGGGCAAGAACCTTTATCCTCATATCCATGCTTCATGTTAAATTCACTTGGAATCTATTTGGAGCCATTTTTTATTTATTTAAATATTTGACAATGAAATTAAAATTATATTTCCAAATTGATCAATATCATTTAAATGTAATTGAAGTAAATAATCTATAAATTCTATTGAGTTATTTTTAAATTCTTATAATAATTATATACTAATCAATTTTTTCTTTACAATAATAATAATATTTCTAGTAGTGTGACTTTTTTTTTTTTCAAGATTGTTTTAACAATATTTCTATATAAAAGAAAAAGATTGTTAACAATTCAAATTAGAGGTAATTAAATAATTTTAATATCACATTTTAAAATAAACCACTCTCGTATGAATGATAAATAAAGATTATTATATTCTTCTTAATTAAATGAGATAAAATGAAAAAGAAAAAGAAATATTATTCTTATTAAATATTCTATATCGGTTATGAGAACTAAATCTAACAAGTAGAAAAACAAATCTCAAAGCTAAAACTTCAAAGTTACACATTACATATAAAATATTATTGTGAGGACAAATTCATCCATGAATTAAGCTTCCCAACAAAGCGAAAAACTTGGAGCGAATGCATGAATTTTCGGGAGGAACACCTTTCATATTAATAACATAAGTGTTAAATTGATATTCAAAGGTTAATCATAGTAATCATGTTTCAATCAAAATAATTCAAATTAATAAAATAAAAAATAAAAAAATAATCTATTTATATTTTAAATTGCTTTATTTTTAATATCTAGAAAAAAAAATAACTCATCTATAGAAAAAAATTGAGAGAAAGAAACTCATTAGAGTATAATTAATAATGAAATGACGAGTAAAAAAGTATGAGAAAAATAAGAAGATGAAGAGTTTAAGTTTAGAGGTATCAAATTAATTTTGGATTAAGTCTTTTTATTTTGAGAGAACATAATTTACTATTTTAACTTTAACATTAAAAATTATAAAAATCAAGAGGGGTAAGCATTCTTAGCTTTTATTTGGATTCTCATATGTGTGTAACTATATAATAAATCAAAGATTTAAAGGTAATTAAAGAATAAAAGTATTTCATATATAATAAAATAAATAAGTAATTACTAGTGAAGACTCACAAATTAATGAGATTTTATCTAGAATTTATGCACATTATGAAGCATTTCACACTGCACAATAAAGTGATTCCAGTGTTAATTCTAATATCTCAATCCAAATTGTTTCACCTATTTTGGTATGGGAACCTCTAATTTTTAATGTATTAAAATTAAAATTTGATATAGCTATAAATAAACACCATAAGTTGAATAATTGTGCGGTTATTATTAGGAATCATTCTTCAAAATCATATCTTGGATCTTTAAAAAATATATATTTCTAATAAATCCTACTGTGTTAGAGGCTTTAGGATTGAAAGCAACTATTCAGTTAACTATTCATAAAAGGTATAAAAATATTATTTTTGAGGAGGATGTCATGAATATTATTAATGTTGTCGGATAAATTATTAATTATTTATAAAATTATTTTAATATTTTATTAGATGCTTATCGTTTGATTACTATAGAAATTTTGACTTTATTTGGTAACGAGAAATAATTTGAGCAATTTAGAAAGAGTAAATTATCTATAATATTTTTTGTTGAATGACTTTAATTACAAAAATTTGAATCAAACTAATATGGTAAGGTTATCTATTTGTATATATGTTAATATTTATTTTCATAATTTGTCAACGTAGAATTATATTCTAACATTCTCTTTCAAGTAGCAACTGATCTGATCTAATTATCACTTGACAATTCAAACAGATTTTTATATATTATAATTTTGGCATTCTGATTTTAATAGTTAGTTTGGTGAGATACCAGCTCACTGAATATTTGATTTTTAATTTTGATATTTAATTTAGTGGGATACTAGCCCATTGATCATTTGATTTTAATCTAGGTAGTTAATTTAGTAAGATACCAACCCTGATAATTTTGTATTTTGACAAATCAATATCATAATCCGCTCTGATATCATGTAAAAATTTATGTTTGGATTTATTTAATAATGTGGGGCAATTTGAATAATTTAAAGAGAGTGAATTATTTATAATATTTTTATTAGATTATCTTAATCACAAAAGATTGAATTAAGTTAATATGGTAAGATTATCTGTTTATATATATATATATATATATATATGTTGATATTTATTTTCATAACCTACTAATGTGAGATTATATTATAACAATTATTACTTTTAATTTATATTTTTTTAATTATATCAAATGAAAATATAATTAAGTAGTCAATAATTTAACTAAAAAAATCCTGAATCTCTCTTTCTTTTATAATATTTTTGCCCAAATAAATTGAATTGAGAATATTATGTAACTTTGAGTTTTTCTAACGAATGATATCTTTGAAAAAAAGAAGTTTGTAAGTAGAATAACAAATTTCACTTTATAAAACAATTAGTAATATTCTTCAAAGATGTTTCAAAAATTTAATATTTTTCTAAATAGATATGGATTAATTAATCATTTTTTCCAAAAGATCATTCAAACAGGTCTGGCAGCAACTAGCTAGGGAGGGATATGTGGTAAGAGCACATTGCTTAATTAATTAATTAATGATTCTTTGTAATTTTGTGATGTTGATGGGTCAATTAGCGCGTTGCATGATTTGGGTAAAGATGTAAAGTTATGGCCAGAATTTGTCTGGTTTAGGGGGAGGTAAGTACTGTGTTTGGTTTATTGGGGAAATAAATGGGAAAGAGAGTTCCAAACTAAGAGGAGATAGAATAGAATACAACACATCTTATGAGGTCACATTCTTACATTAACCCATTTGAATTCTGGAATAATTTATTGCATAGATTGGAACGATATTGACCCTCAGCATGATATCACTACCCTTTCTTTGGATCGATTTTGGATCAGAATGGCAACCAGTAGATTTGTTCAAGTTGGATTTTAATTTATAAAGTATTAAATTTTTAGAAGTTCAATAGTTTGATTTGCAATTTCTTTTTATATATTGCAGTTTAAAATTCCACCCACTATAAAGTCTAACAACCAAACAGTATCAGATTTAGAATATTTTATAATGAATAAATTATTATTTCATCTTTAAATTTTAATTTAATTAACAAAAAATTTATTAAATAATATTATAAAATATTTTTAATTTATTAGAAATATTTATATTTTAATTTTATTTGGTTGATATTGTTTTATTTCTAAATTTATTAATATTTTCTAATAAATTTATTATTATTTTCAATTATTTTTTATGAATTTTATAAATATAGATAAAATTTAGTAATATAAAGTTTAAAAGGAAATATTGATATGAGACTAAATTGTCACTGTATATGAGACGAGAATAATGATAAAACTTTCTGCTAAATTGGAGATGGAGATGATTTTCCTATCTCATCTTGTTGTTATCTCTATTAGTAATACTAATAATAAATATATTTACACACTGAAATATAGTTTAACAGTAATTACATATTATTCTGAGTAATAGATCCATCATTGATTCTCATTTCTAATATTAAAAAAAAAGGAATTAAAATACTTATTATTTTAAAATTTTTAATAATTAATATAGTAAAATTTGTTTAACTTTATCTATAATTAAAGTTTATAAAGAAAATTTGTTTAATAAACTTGTTGAACCTAAATTAACCAATAGTCTGCTGGAGTTATTTTGTAGCCAACATAGAAATATTATTGAAATATACACATATATATAAACAAAAAAAAAAAAAAAAAAAAAAGAGATATAAATAATACAAGAAGTTGCTTTTCATGATTTAAGGGCCCATCTATCTTCAGCCATGTATGTAAATTATAGTTGAGTTGAGATGTCCCTTTTGTCTCCTTGGTCTGTGATAGAGTTAAAGATATGATGAGAAGAAAGGTGTGTAATCCCTAATTAAGGTCCATTCCATTCCAGTTCTTATATTTTCAACTGTCACTTTGAATGGGCATACATTAATTTGTTATTGTTTGATAATTTTTTTTATACTTGTAGGTAAAATGAGTTATAAGGATTTAAACTTTTAATCTCATACAGTACAAAACAATGACCAAATTAGTTGGCTACTAATTCAATAGTTTATTTTTTTTTCCTAATAATCTCTAGAATTGAAATGGAAAAAAAATTGTATCTATGCATTGTAAGCGAAGACTTCATATATGAGATGAGAGTATAGTTTTATTGGCGTCAAACAATAATTTTTTCCCTTCATCTCTTTCAGCTTAATTTTTTTTTAACTTAATGCTAAAAAAATAAAAAGGCATGTTTGATATTGGTGTCAAACAATTAATTGTTATTCATTATATATCTAAATATAAGTGATAAATTTTGACTTGATTTTTAAATTAGACGGTAATTTATTTATATATATCTGACTCGTAATTTAAAGTTAAATTTATATAAAACATGAAATAATTTAAATTTGTTAAAATTAATTCATGTAGTTTAAAAAATTAAAGTACGAGAAATATAATTCAATTTGATTTAAAATCTGTAAAATTGTATGAGCTTATTCTTAAGGATTTGATGCATAATTCAATTCATATGTAAATCCATCCAAAAATGAGTGTAATAAATTTGATTAATTAGTGAATTTAATTTTTTTTTAAAATTATTATGTATTTACTAATTGAATATTTCTAATGAGTAGTTGGAAACCTTCAAAGTTTAAATTATTACCTCTCAACACGTTATTCAAACATGCGTTTAAACATCAATTTGTAGTAGGAAAATACAAAGTTCATTATTAACGTGATTGCCACAATTCAACTTTGGAAAGAAAGAAAGAAAAGAGTAAGAGAGGACCAAAGATGACACTCACTATCTATCTAATCATACCATGAAAATGTCAAGTGCACTTGCACAAGACATCTAAACAATTGGTTAATATTTTATATTATCATAGAAAAAAGATTAAGTTATCGTGATTTATATGGAAAATATGTAACATACAGGTCCACATTTGAATCGCATACTCCCATTAAATTTTGTTTTTTTATTTGGGTTTATGGGTCGAGAATCGAATTAAATTAAAATTTATAATTGTTATTATGTTAAATTTAAAAATATAAATTAAAATTAAAAAGAGAATTGATATAATAATTTTATCAATATTTAGTGGCTCATGTTCAAGTATTTATATCATAATAATATAAAAAAAAATTTTAAAAATAAATTTTTACGTTCTATTTTTTTTTTGAAATTTTCTATATATCTAAAAAAATTATTTTTTTAATAGATGAGACTTTTCATAAATTGTTTTCTACTTGCACATTTATTTAGATTTAATCTCTCTTAATTTTTTTTAAAAGTACGTCATTCACATTTATTACCTGAATTCAAAAATTATTTAAATCATATATGAATTAATAAAATTTAAATTAAAAATTTCAAAATGTTTATAAATTATATCAAAATTCATTATTTGATTAGTAATAATCAAATTTATAAATTGTTCAAAATCTAATATTTAATACAATAACTCATTTTGATGTTTTTGAAGTATCATATAAAAGTATCTCCAACCCATTACTTTATTTTTTACTTCATTTTGCAATATTAATTACATCAAATAGTAATTTTACTTAAATCATAACTTCATTTATTACTCAAATTTTCACTAAAAAAATATTTTCTTTATATTATTTTTTACAACTTTTCATAATTTTACACTATTTTATATATTTCACTAATTATCTATAAGTAGTATTTTACATATTGGTTTAAAAAATTAATTATTCATTTAGCAAAATACTAACAAATTATAATATAATAATTTATTAACTAAAATGACACATTTACTATTATATTTTATTTTAAAATAAAATTACATTTATTTTGTGTGTTTGTATACTGTATATCAAAATTCAGGTAATTTTAATTTTATTAATTATATTTAATTTGAATGTTTATATATTTCTAGTTAATATAAATATAAAAATTTGATATTTTTATTAGTATTTATATTTTATATTGTAATGAGACTTTTTTGCCATCATTTATTTTTAATATAAAAATTTAATGGTGATATTTTGTATGTTTATATTTAATATAAAAATTGAGGTAATTTTATATATTTTATTAATTGTATTTAATTTGAATGTTCATATAATTTTAATTAATATAAATTAATTAATTTTAATTTTAATGTTTGTTGTATCTTTATTAGTTTATAGTTTATATGTATTTAGGTAAAATATATAAATATAAATTAAAAGATGTGTTAAATAATAAATTAAAAATTTTAAAAACAAAGAATATATAGCACATTTACAGTGCATCACCAAATATAGTGCTGCAAGGTTGAGGGGAGCTGATGTGTTAAAAATACATCAGCCCCCTGCTGTGTAGAAATTTTAGGGATCAAAATTTTTTTGTAAAATTTTTTAAAAATTATAATATTATAGTATTTTTTACAACGAATTCAATAACATATTTTTTATACAAAACAAAAATCAAATGGATTAAAAAAATATAATATAAATATATTAAATCTAAACCGTTAAAATCTAATAATTTAGATTTAACATATTTCTAATATATATTTTTAGATCAATTTAATTTTTATTTTGTACAAAAAATATGTCATTTGATTCGTTGTAAAAAAAACTATAATATTATAATTTTTAAAAAATTTTATAAAATTTTTTTAGTTCATAAAAAAACCTATACAGTAAAAACTGATGTGTTTTTGGTACATCAGTCACCTCAATCCCACTATATATCAACGCCAAATTAGCGAAAAAAAGTTGCATGGGTTGGAGCTTATATTTTTATTATTATAGTATTAATGACATGAAAATGGTGTGGGTTGGAGATTGTGAAATTTTAATTTTTATAAAAAAAAAAATTTGTAAATTATTTTTTTTATTATATAAATGTCATTAAAATTCAGAAATTTTATTTTTATCTCAAAAAATAAAATTATGTAAATTCATAAAATAATAAAAAAAAACTATAGTTTTAATTCTATAAATTTTAAAATTTTCAATCCAAATGGATCCTTATTGAATACTGATATAAGAAATTTCCAAACATGGTTAACAATAATCAGTCAATAATTTCCAAACATGGTTAACAATATTCAGTCAATAATTTTCCAAACATGGTTAACAATATTCAGTCAATAATCTATCTTCTTTTGGGATTTTACTTGGTATATAACCTGCATTCTTTTATTTGCATAGGTAAACTTGGGCAGATTGAGACCTCCACTAGCTCACTACAAACATATATATATTCTTGTATTTATAATTCTGCCTTATAAAGTGGAATTATTCTGTCTTGGAAAACAAGAACATAAGAATGTGACATTTACTATAACAGTCTCAGTTTTACAAAGTAAACTACTAATACTTCTAAATTTTGTTATAATTGAGATTTTATTAAAATATTTTATATCTTCATTGAAAAGTAAATCAAAATATTAATATCTAATCAGATCAGTATTAAAATTAACACGTTAAAATTAATACATGTTAATTTAAATGGTAAAAAATTTGTTTTCTTTAAGTAACGTTTTAAGTTTTAGTATTGTGAATGAAGAAAATATATATTGAGAGAATTTTTTTTTTTTGAGTCTATCCGGCTCAAGCGTAGAATATTTAAATTTAGTGGACTTGGATAAAAAAAAAAAATGACACATTGGAGCCATTTCCTTTTATATTAAAAGAAATATTTTATACTATATTTTCTAAAAAAAGTATTTAATAATACAAAAATGCTAATTTTGAAAAAAGAAGGGTAAAAGTATTAATTATAACAAATCTAAAAAGTATTATACCTGTAATCTGCAAAAAAAAAAAAAAAAAAAAAAAAAAAAAAAAAAAAAAAAAATAAAAAAAAAATAAAAAAAAAAAAAATAAATATATATGATGATTTTTTAATTTTGTTGTTGTGGATAGTGGGTTTGGGTTAAGGTGGAACGTTAACGAGTTTGGTTGTGGCGAGAGACGCGTGTTGAT
>CANXYC010399239.1:0-13665 GCA_948193065.1 Aleurites moluccanus
CCTTTAAACCATTTCTATGCCTAGAACTAATTCAAATAACATGCATAAATACTAATTTCATGCATAAATATATATAAACATAACAATATAAAGAAATTAAAAATCTCCCCCCGAAGATCTCTATATGGATTTGGTTCAGGCTAAACTGAGGTGTTACACTTGGCATGCGAGTAAATTTTTACAAGCACCATGTCGCCTTCTTGGAACCCCCTTGGTCGCCACTTTTTGTCCGCTTACTTCTTCATCCTTTTGGAAGCTTTCTCCAAGGAAGTTTTGGCAAGTTCAGCTTATTCACTCCAACCCTTGGCAAATTTATAAGCAGCTGGGCTACTACCCGTGTAACCTCTATCAACGGTGGTTGGAGTCAAAGGTTGCTGCCCCATCACAATTTCGAAAGGGCTGTGTCCGGTTGATTCACTCTTCTGCAAGTTATATGAGAATTGGGCAACATCCAACAACTTAGCCCAATCTCGCTGGTTGGCACTTACATAATGCCTCAAATATCCCTCCATAAGTGAGTTCACTCTCTCCGTTTGACCATCGGTTTGGGGATGGAAGCTTGTGGAGAATTTAAGCTCGGTGCCAAGGAGCTTGAACAACTCTGTCTAGAACTTGCCCGTGAAGCGAGCGTCTCTATCGCTCACTATTGACTTCGGCATGCCCCAATACTTTACAACGTGTTTTAGGAATAATTGAGCATCTTTCTCTACTGAACAATCCTTTGGTGCGGGAATGAAAGTTGCATACTTGGAGAACCGATCTACCACCATATAGATCCACTTGCATCCTTCGAAAATTGGTAGGCCGACGATAAAATCCATCGAGACACTTTCCCAAGCTTTTTTTGGTATGGGACGTGGCTTTAACAAACCTACTGGGACATCATGCTCCACCTTGTCTAATTGACAAGCAAGGCAAGTCCATACATAGGCCTCCATATCGTCCCTCATGCGAGGCCAATAGTATGATTCTTCCAATAGTGCAAGTGTTCGATGTATTCCTGGATGACCCGCCCACTTGCTGTCATGGCACTCCTTCATGACTTCCCTCCTTAAGTTGTCATGGAGAGGGATATACAATCTCCGACCTTTTGTATATAGCAAGTCTCCTTCAAGCCAAAATCTTCTCGTCTTACCTTCTTTGATGAGAGTTAGAAAGGATTTGGCCAAAGGATCGTGCTTTAGCCCTTCTTTGATGCGGTTTATCAAGTTGCTTTCTGGTCGGCTAACACTTGCAAGCTCGGCCTTCCTACTTAAAGCATCGGCAACTAGATTGGCCTTCCCTGGTTTATACTCCATGACATAGTCAAATTCTACTAGGAAGTCTTGCCATCTAGCTTGCTTCGGCGAAAACTTCTTTTGAGTTTGAATGTAGCTAGTGGCAACATTGTCAGTCTTGACAATAAACTTGCTCCCAAGCAAGTAGTGCCTATATGTTCACAAGCAATGCACAACTGCGGTCATCTCCTTTTCTTGCACCGTGTACCTCCTCTCGGTATCATTTAGCTTTTGACTTTCGAAGGCAATAGGATGTTTTTCTTGCATGAGCACTCCTCCAATGGCAAAGTCCAACGCATCCGTATATACTTCGAAAGGCTTGGAATAATTCGATAGTGCCAACACTGGTTCCTCCATAATAGCCTTCTTAAAATCTGTAAAGGCTTGTTGGCACGAGGGAGACCAATCCCATGATCGCCCCTTCTTTAGCATGTCCGTCAATGGGGCTGCGATCTTGGAGTAGCCTCGAATGAACCTCCGGTAATAATTCACCAAACCAAGGAATGATCGCAGTTCGGTGACTTTGGTTGGTAGCTCCCATTCTTGGATGGACTTCACCTTCGAACCATCCATTCGCAGCTTACCTCCCCCGATTATATGACCCAAGAATGCCACATCTTCTTAAGTAAAGGAGCATTTCTCTTTTTTCACATAGAGCTGGTTGTCCCTCAAGGCATTGAAAACTTGCGGCAAATGTTTCACATGCTCCTCCAAAGATTTGCTATATATAACAATATCATCAATATCATCAAGGTAAACTAACACAAATCTATCAAGAAAAGGTGATAGTACCTTGTTCATAAGTGTGCAAAATGTCATCGGCGCATTGGTGAGACCAAACGACATGACAAGAAACTCGTATGACCCATAGCGTGTGACACATGCCGTCTTTGGCTCATCTCCTTCGGCTATGCGGACTTGATAATACCCCGATCATAAATCCAACTTGGTGAAGTATCGAGCATCGCCAAGTCGATCGAACAAATCAGCAATAAGAGGGATCGGGTATTTGTTCTTGATTGTTATCTTGTTTAGTGCCCGGTAGTCTATGCATAGTCGAAGTGATCCATCATGCTTCTTTTGGAATAAAACCGGTGCACCATATGGGGCTTTGGAGGGCCTGATATAGCCTGCGTCCAGCAGCTCCTTAAGTTTCCTCCGTAATTCTTCTAACTCTAGAGGTGCCATGCGATAAGGGGCAAAGGAAGGTGGCTTTGCTCCTGGGACTAGCTCAATCTCATGATCCACCTCCCGCCTAGGTGGTAACTGTTTTGGCAACTCAGCGAGCATCATGTCCTTGAACTCTTCAAGGACAGCTTGGACTTGCTTTGGCACTTGGCTGAAGCTAGTGGCAGGTTCGTCATCCCCCTTGATGGCTGCCACAAAAGTTGGCTCATTCCGCTTGACTCTCTTGGATAATTGGATGGCCGATATCATTCTTTTTTTGGAAAACTCCCGTTTGATTGGCACCATGTGTGACTCCTCCTTTTCTATGATGCACATGGTATTGGCATAGGGCACTAACACAACCTTCACTTGGTCCAGGAAGTCTATGCCAATGTAGAAGCAACTATCATCGATGGGAGCAACCGTGATATCAGCTTGGCCCATCCAATTGCCAATTTTCATCTTTGTTCCCTTGGCTATGCCAGCAATTGGGAGTCTTTGGCCGTTAACCCTTTTAAACGTGCCAAAACACTTAGAATATTTCAGCTCGATTTGGTCGGCAATGTCCTTGGCCATGTAAACTGTGTCGACTCCCGTATCAAGCATGGCCTTCAAGGTTTTGCCTTCCACTTCCGTCTCCACGAACATCCGTCCACGAGGCTACTCACCCATTTTGGCTTGGATGGCATTTAGTAGGAAGATGGAAGCTAACCTTCCTGCTTCATCGGGCCTTTCTTCTTCGAAAGACATCAAGGCAGCAAGCTTCCCATGCTTGGGGCACTCAAATGCCCGATGGGGTCCCTCACACAAGAAGCAAGCAATCTTCTTTGGAGGATGGCCTTTGTCTTTTGCCTTGCCCTTGCCTTTATCCTTGTTAGCTTGATGGCTTCCCGTGGAAGACTTCCCTTTGTCTCCCCCACATTTGCCACTGTTATCGGGCTTTTTCCCCTTGTCCTTTGGTGGAGCATTCCGCTTGAACTCTATAAGTGATTCGGCAGCAGCCATGGCAGTGGCGAGATCTTGGTCTCCCCGCATTTGAAGTTCAAGCTTGGACCAATTGGAAAGGCCATCAAGGAAGCAAAAGAGGGCATCTTTATCGCCCATATCTAGAATTTCTAGCATGAGCTCTGAAAATTCCTTCACATACTCATGGATATGGCCTTCCTTATGCTATAAATGGCAAAGCTTGGCCCGTGCTTCATCTTCGGCATGCTCCGGATAAAATTGCCTCTTAAGCTCACGTTTGACATCCTCCCAATTGTCAAGGCAGCATGTTCCCTTTTTAGCATCCTCACACCTACGACGCTACCAAACAGTTGCAATAACATCAAGATATAAGGGAATTGTGCATACCTTTGTTGCCTCATCGAGTATGCCAACAGCGTCAAAGTAGCGCTCCATATTCCAAAGGAAATTGTCTATCTCCCTTGCATTCCTTGCTCCATTGTAATGCTTGGGTTTGGGAGCATCGACCTTCAGATGAGGGGAAGAAGGACCCGTAGCATTAAAGCTAACGATGACAGCTTTGGCAATGGGCAATGGCAAGCTCCTCCTCAAGCTTGTCCACCTTTGCCTTATAATCAACTAGAGCAGCTTCAAGAGAATTATTTCTCTTCATGAGATCTTCCAGCACCACATTCAAGGCTCCTTGCATGTCGCCTCAGAGATCATTCACATCCCCCTTGGATGCTACCTCGTTGGAACTAAGGACTATGTCTTCGACCTTCCCCTGTAAGTCGGACAAAATGGCCTCCAACCTGGCCAGCCTTTCTTCTACGGATACTAGCCGATCTCGGGACTTCTCCTTTTGTCCCTTGCCACCCTTCGGAGCGTTTCCCGATGGTTGGGCTTGCAGCTACTCAACTGGTGGATTTGCTATAACAACGAGTTACCAATGAAGCTTGGACACCCACAAGCTCTTGCAAGTAATCGACTTGCTCTGATACCAACTGTCACAGGGCTATTGTTTCCTCCTCACAATTCCCGTGCGGCACTAGCAAACCTCCTCCCAAGAGTAAGCTAGTCAGCCTTTCCTTGAATGCCAAAACCGTTGGCAAAGTAAGCTAAAGTAAGCAAAGAAAAACACAAAAGAGTTTGGAAGAACTTTGAAAGGCTCTTTGTTACTAAAACTTGATTACTATGCTTTCTATGTTACAAATGAAAGAATGGCCTAGCCTATTTATAGGCATTCTACCTCCTCAATGGACGGTGAGGATTAATTCTAACCGACGGTCTAGATTTGCCATCTAGACTATTCCACACAATTCTGTATATTTACAAACAAAACTAATATATACAAGAGTTTACTAAAATATTTCACACTTGTCTAATCAATTCTAGCCATCTCTACACAAGTGTGAAAAGTGGTGAAACCTTGGAGAATTGCGAAGAATTTTCTAAAAATTTTCAACAAGTGACATAGGACTGTTTACAAATCAAATTGGATCGGATCAGTTTTTTCTCTAATACGACCCGACCTGATTTTAAAGATGTAAGAATTTTATTTGGTTGGAAACCGACCTAAATAAAGCTTGATCGGATCGAGTCAAATTGGGTCGATTTTTTAATAAAATTTACAAACTATAAAAACAACATATTAATTAACTAATAAATAGAAGATGCAAAACCCAGATCTTAAAATAAGGAAAATTTTCATTTCAAATAAAAACAGGGAATTTTTAGTATTTTCCTAGGAAACAAACAGAACACACAATTATCAGTAAGCTATGGAAAAGGAATCTGTGAAGTATGATGTTTACGGGGAACCAGAGAGAAAGGTAAAAGATCAAGCTACATAGTAGTTAGATCTGAAGAAGAAGAAGAAGAAGAGAGTGATTTTCACGAGCAGCACCTTGATAAATAGGATCAACAACATGCTTTTCATGAAATCTTGAAGTATATCCAGTTCCTAAAGCCATGCAAAACCCTATATCTTTAGTAGATATCTTTGGAGTTCTAAAGGAAGTCTTAGAGGAATCATCACCAAGACTCAAAGCCAGCTCCATTTCTTGTTCTTGGTAGTGGAGAACTGTAGATAGAGAAGAATTATAAATTTATTAAAGAAGGTCCTTATTCACATAAGTTATTTATGTACGGAGGGCTTTTTCAAGGTTATTAATTAATATAATAAGCACTTTTTTTTTTTGCAACCAACTTAAATAATAAATAATAAATATTTCTCTTATTTATTTATTTGATACGATGTCGGAAATAGAGAGGCCTTATTTAGCTTGTTAGGGTTGTGTGTTGATTTAATGTAAAGCTGTTGTGTTGAGAAAGATTTTATTGTGCCTCCAAATCCGAGCATGATGTGTCAAAATTTCCCTACCTTCTTCCATTGGTAGTGGATAAATGGATGGATGTGATGTCTTGAATTGATGTATAAATGGTCATGATGGATAAATATTTCCTCATAATAATAATTTATGATATGTACATAAATTCTCATAAAAGGGGAAAAAAATCTAACCAATTAAATTAAATTTGTACCGACTCGAATTAAACCATCCCAAATCCTAATGATTTTTCTTCAGTGTATTTAAAATCTAATCTGATTCGTTTAATTTTAACTTGAAATTTAAATATTAAGATTGAATCAATTTAATTTGATTTAAAATCAGATCAAAACATATATTTAGTTTGCTTATTAGTCCTAATAGTAGTAATGTGGTGCTTGTGGTAATTATAACACCTAAAACTTTCAGAACATATTTAATATAAAAATGAGCTTAGTTGAGGAGCTTTGAAATATGATTTCAAACTTTTATATATTTTTATATTAATATATGATAAATTAATAATTTTTATTATATAATAATTTTTTTATAATTTTAATTTAGATTAATTAATAATTTTAATAAATTAATAAGATAATATTTTTTTAAATAAAATTTATATAATTATATGATCTCATTCATATTGTAAATTAATAATCTACCAACATTATATATATAATAGATTATGATATATATTTTATTAAAATATTTCTCTAAAAATTATTTTAAATTTAAGTAATTATATACATATGTTTTTTTATATATTTCATTTAATTTATATTTAATTTATCACATATTTTTCTGTTCAATTTATTTAGTTCATATTTTATTGATAATATTTTTTTTTATTTTAATTAATTCATATTCAACTGATCACATTTTTTTTATTTTATTTTAATAAATTTATATTCAACTCATTATATTTTTTCAATTCATTTAATTAATATTTAATTAATTATAAGATTGGTAAAATATAATGAGTTTTTAGTTAATTAAACATATATTTATTGAATTATAAACACTCTTTAAATTAATAAATTATTAATTTATCGATTAATTAATATTTTTTTAACTAATAAAATTTATGAGAATCCAATAATATTAATTTATAGGGAGTTTTACTGTACGTGTTGTCATGCATCATTGCACTTGTGTTTTTCATGCGATTGTTAGTTAAATTAAATCATATGAGATATGCATTGCTTTACTGATCTAGACTAGGTTTAGAGCTTATAGTGTATACAATTAGATGATTCGAGGTGTGACATATACCAAGTTAATGTTAATATGCCTATATGATGTTATTTGTGTGACCTAATGGTTAAATGGTGAATATCATATGTATTTGGCATGATTCTCATACGTAGAGGGTGAAATGAAACTTGATATTATTGAATATCATGATTTGGATACTTAGGATTTAAATTGGAATTTGATAGACTTGATTTTGGTGACAAAAACTCTTAGATAGGAAGCTTATTGATGGTAACGATCATTAATGTTTTGTAACGCCTATAAATTTTACTTTTGCCTGAAATTCTAAAATGTAACAAATCCATGTAACTGAGTGTTAAGACATGCTCATAAATTATTTGTAAGGAGCGTTATCCTTGTGATAACAAACGTGAAATTTTTTTATGTTCAAATTTTTCAAAATTTGATTTTAAGGCATAACGAATATTCCTGATGTTCCATTGCTTATTATTTTGTCTAATTCAGTAATACTGCTTATCCTAATGAGTTTGTGAAGAAGAGCATAAATGAGTATTACTTATGATAATGAGCTTGAATTTTTCTCTATCCAAAATTTCTAAATTTCTCGAATGTGAGTGACGAGTGTTACTCATATAGTAATGCCTGTTAACCATCAGGCCCTATAAATAGATGTTGAATTTCTTTTCAATCACAATTTCATCTTTCTTTTCTTTTTTTCTTTTACAACAAGAAAATATCAACATACCGATAAAAAATTTCGTTGCTAAAACAATATATTCCGTTGGTAAAAATATTTAGCGACGGACAACTGACCAAGAATTATAGTCTGCTAAAACCTTGTTAGTAAAAAAAATATAACGATGAAAAAATAAAATCGATCAATAGTTTATTGACGAAAAATTGATCGACAAATGGTTAAAAAACGGTTAACAAATTCCCGAGAAGTCCATATCTATCGGCAAAATTAAGCATAAAATCTAAATATTTTTTTCGATAATTCATCGGTAAAGGATAATAAATATTTAATTATTAGTCATTGGTAAACTTGTCAATATCTTGTCAATTGGTAAATATTATTATGTTATTTTTTATGATTTTAATAAATATACAAGGGATAATTATTATAAAATTCTTATATTTTATTATATTATACTAAAAAATTCTTATATTTTCAAAATTATATTATAAAATTTCTGTATTTTAATTCTGTTAAACTGGAAGGTCATCCATTGTG
This sequence comes from Aleurites moluccanus, assembly GCA_948193065.1. Classification (NCBI taxonomy): domain Eukaryota; kingdom Viridiplantae; phylum Streptophyta; class Magnoliopsida; order Malpighiales; family Euphorbiaceae; genus Aleurites; species Aleurites moluccanus. The sequence continues at coordinate 8,169 of CANXYC010399239.1, forward strand.
ATATCTCAAGGGCCTACATGAAGCGGCGGTGCTGGCGAAGCTGCTTGATGAATTTTTGCAGCTCAAATTGCTTAACATCGTTGCCTTCCTCTAGCCATTTCTTGAGAATTAGAGGTATTGCTAAATTATGATTAAAAGATTTTTTTTTTTTTTTAATATTTACGTTTATGCTATGTGTTTAATCTTTGGATTTTTTTTTAAATCTTTTTAAGATCTTTCATATGGAACTGATGACCATTAATAACTTTAATAAAAAAATAAAAATAAGTAAAAGTAGTATTGGATATGCAATATTTGATGTAATAAGCCCTTGCATAATATGCTACAGAGCAATTCTAAATCAACACAGGATGAGATCACTAAACTAATTTAATTATCCAGCCCGATTGAGCAAATTACAAAATAATTTTACCACTCCTTAGAACAATCGTATGTTATATATAATATAACTCTTTTGTCATTTAAAATCTTCTATTGAGTCGATATCCATAGAAAAAAAAACTGTCATCCTGAATTATTGATTTCTAAGAAAAATGGAGGAAAATGGTGGATGATGGTGGTGTGGTAATGGAGGTGAATATGAAAATTTTGATATGGTGGAGAGTGATGGCATTTAAGTGAAAATTAGAATGAAAATAAGAGGTATTATAGACTTTTTACATTGAATTAATGGATTTTTAATAGAAGAACTTTAAATTTTAACAGAACCAAAATACAGAAACTTTATAGTATAATATTGAAAACACATATATTTTTTAGTATAATATGACAAAATACAAGGGTCTCATAATAATTATCAAAATATATAAGTGGTAATTATATTATATTAAAATATATTTTTTAAATTTATAATTATATTTAAATATTTGTAATTTGGTAATTAATAAATTAATTATAAATGAAATTAATAAATTTAAAATTACTTTACAAAAATATGCCAATTTTTTTATAAAATATAAAGATATCTATCTAAGGTCTGTAGTATGCCTTGCATCATCAGACTTATGATGATAAATCAGATAATCAGGATCAGAAGCAATAATACTAGTCTCGGGATGACCGGCTAGATGAGGAGGTTGAAAAACAGGAGTAGCAGGCTGAACTAGAGGACATGGAAGAAGTATCCCATTGGATCTTGCTATTGATAGCACCGATTCTCGACACACCTTGAGCCTGAGTATAAACCCAATGATATAGCATCAATAATCGAGATTGTGAGAAGAAAATTATTTATCAAAGTGATTACTTCTACTTTTGGATTGAGAAAATTGCTAGGATTGTCTTAGCAATTGATGATCCGAGTTTATATTTTGATATGAAACATGTGAAAAGTGTCACACCCCAACTCCAGTGGTACGACGGTCTTAGGGCAAGGGTAGGTTTAAGGCCACCATAAACCCGTAGAAGACTCATATCCTGGATCTTATACACAATATGTATATCCACATCATACATAATTATCATTTCAAATACTCATTTCTATGATTCATGCAATCATCATTCATCATTCATATATTTATATTTATCATCATATGATTTCTTCTTGTTTGTTACGGATCAAAAGATACATCCCACATCAATAAGGAACATGGGCATCCCATATTGTAACAATTCAGATATCAAAATAATATCATCCTCAACATTTAACTACGGAACTTTAGAGTATAATCCTCGTACATACAATACCATAATACAATTTAATGAATATATATCAAAAATTATTACATAGAGTCTTCTTGGAGGAATGAATCAAGAAGCTCTGTTTTCTATATTGGCTCTCTCTTGAGCTACACTATTACCTGAAATCCACAGAAGAGGAGTGAGCTTTTAACTCGGTAAGATATGAACATGCAAAGTAAAGGTCAAGCCAAAGGAACATGGATAAGAAAATATCATAAGGTTATGCTCACAAAAACAAAAGTGCTCACAATCGAATAACACTGTCAAATCATATGATAGAACTGCAGAGTGGATCAGTAGCCTTGCTACCTTATCACAACAGAGCACATAAGTAGTCTTTGCTACCTTATCGCAAAACAAATGCTTGGTCAGGCATATGTTTAGAGCTCACGATCCCCTCTAGGTGGAACGCTGATAAAAACCCTATCAGATAGGTTTCCAAAGTGCACAATGGACTAATGAATTTACTCTCATTGGGAAGAGCATTCTATACATATACATATCATGGGTCATATAGCTTGAATTTCACATGAATTATATTGGTCACAAGACCATTAACATATAAACATGAATTCATTCAAGTTAACAAATATGTTTCATATGAGCTTGGTCCAAGGAAAAATGACCAAGTCATTTACAATATATAAAGTGATTACATGAAATAATTTATCATTTGTTTGAGAACATCATAGGAATTTCATTTAATAGGTCAATAATACAATGTCTCATGACATGTGAATCATATATGTGGACATTAAGAAGGATTAGACAACCTATTTCAAAGAAAAAATATGCAAATGCAATGTTCATACTTAACTCAAAGCAATTTATCCTTGTATTTTCCTCAATTACTTGTACATTAAATAATCTCCTCTATTTCCTTGAATGCTCTTCTCCTATGACAATATCCCCAAACACTCAAAATTGGGGTTTCCTCAATTAATAGTATATAATATGGTTCCTTATAATTTTAACCATCTTATAGTCTCTATTATTGTTTTCTAACATTAATTTAATTCATCTCTTAAAAAAAATCTGACAATTAAGAATGTACTTACTATTCACATCATTATTCATCAAAGTCATAAATTCTGGTATTTTCCATATTAACCAAAATTAATAGCCTTAAATGCTCATAATAGGTCCTATATAACTCATAAATAACTATTCTAACTACCAGAAATCTTAATCTAAAAAGAAAATGAAGTTTGGAGAAAATTACCTTATTTTCCCCAACAATGAGTTCTTGAAAGATCTGAGCTTGAAATGATGATCAAAGCTTTTGAATACGATAATTTAATAATTTAATGTATTAATTCTGAGTATTAATGCATTAGATAACCAATGGAACAGATTGGAGAGATATAGGAGAAGAAATGAAGAAGAAAGAAAGAAAAGAAGAAAGTTATTGTGAGAAAATATCTACTGTTTCTCTTTTAAATAGGTTACTACCTCACTAATACCCGCTTCGCCAAATTTCCACTTAGCCCATTCCAATTCACCAATTCCACCTCGCCAAATTCTTCTTCACCAATCTCCACTTCGCCAACTTCCACATTGGCAATTCCCACTTCGCTAATCTTACTTCGCCAAATCCCACTTCGGCAAATTCCACTTCGCAATTCTCACTCCGCCAAATCCCACTTCGGCAATTCACACTTCGCTAATCTTACTTTGCCAAATCTCACTTCAGTAAATCCCACTTCTCCAGCTCGATCAGCCTCTGTCCCTCTCGAAGTTGAGGAGCCAGCTCGCACTAACTATTTATGCCGAGCTGGAAAACCTTTCTCGCTAACTCACACTAAACCAGCTTGCAAACGAGCTACAAACATCCAAACTCCTCCATACTTTTTGTCACTTAACATAGATACTTAGGGTCCAACATATCCAAAATTTTGGTCAAAAGTAGATCTACACAATTTATGGTGAATTTCTAAATTTTACCTTGACTTTACTCTCTAAGTACTATCCGAACAGATCTGACTAATTTAGATCTCTCTTGAGCTACAATTATCCAATCTCCTTGAAATTTTACAGCCATCTATATAACACATAAAGGAACATTTTTTTCATGTTTACACTTTTGACTCACTTTCACAACCCGATTTTTCGGACCGCGACGGACCTAGGGTACGGGAAATGCCAATGGCGACCGACACCCGTAGAACCCAATATCATTACAAAATCTATCCACCTCAATATAAATATAATCATTTAATATAATTATCATCCATTAAATTATCCTGTTATTCATTCTGCAGCTGGCTGTATCATTCACATATCTCATCATAAACCATCATATAACTCAAAATATAATTATCAATGTATATTAAGTAATATAAATTTCCTAACTAACCCATACATATCCATGGAGCAGCTAAATAAAGAAACCTCAAATAATAATACAGAAATCCATAATTTATACAAATAAACTGCAGCAAAAATCCACAGAAGACAAATGTCGGGATTCTGCAACTTACTCCTTTCCTGAAATGGGTAAACAATCAAACGGGTGAGTATAGAAGATACTCAGTGAATTTACATGCATCACAATAATGAAATAGGTACAAATAGGCCAATGAATAAACCAAATGATATACTATAAACAATACGATTATCAAAATACAGTCAAGGTCAAGAAATAACAAATATATTCGGTTACATATGGAAAGGCAGATAATGAGATGGACTAAATGAAAAGAAATCAAAAAGTCACCAAATCATTGAGATCTCTAGACCATATAAGTCGCTAGTATCATATCAATCAATATCACTGGACCATGTAGGTCACCAGTATCAAATGAGCATAAGACTGATCAGGCCCTATGGCCAGGACCATAACCCCTCCTAGTTAGGGTACAAATATACAATGTGCACAAGGTCGATAGTATTTCCCCACTCCCCTGTTGAATCGAAAGTTCTGCCAAACCATAACAGGGTCAAAAGCAAGGGATACCATAAGCAACAATGGCATCCGGATATCAAGCAATCTATGATAGTTGGTTTAGTATCAATCAATCAATTTTCAATAAACTCATTTATAATATCAAAGGTAATTTACAATTAACAAAAATCAAATGTGATAATAAGATAAAGCAAGGAACAAGAGTGAGTTCGGTGGCCGAGACTAATAAGTCAATTGACATACCATTATCGCCAACGACAATGGTATTCAATTGGTAGGCCTATGACATACAAACCACAAGCCAAATGACAAATAAACTAGGCAAATTATCAAACACAAGGTAACATACAATGACAAGCCAATAGGTTAGGGTTCGGAGCAAAATTGGCTTGCCGGTTCAACACAATAACAAGGTACATTGTTCCATAACGCAAGGGCATCAAAAACGAGATTAAACAACATTAAATTAGGGTCAATTTGGCAAGGAAACTCAAGTAAAAACCAAACAAACACAAAGGTATTTTAGGGCAAAATAGGTTCGGCCACTTTAGGGATTTTGCCAATTGGATTCAATTCAACAATTAAATCAATAATTCAAGTAATTTGATGCAATGTAAACTCACCTAAGCCTTCCAATTGCCAATGCAATAGCCAATTTCCACCAATTCATCAAAATCCCCAAATTGAGTAAACTTTGAAAATCCAATTCCTTTAATCTACAATTCCACATCAAATTAACCATCAATTAGTTGTTCATTCCTATCCAATTGTACATTTCTAACATCAATTTAACATTCCAAATACTAATTCAACATCTTACCCTTTACAACTTCAAATTCAATATTCAAATTGCAATTACTTTCAATTATGGATAAACTAATGCAATTAAACTAATTACCCATTCAATTCAAC
>CANXYC010399299.1:0-16883 GCA_948193065.1 Aleurites moluccanus
ATTTAAATCATTAAACTTAGCAACCATTCAAAACACAACCCTAAAATCATACCAAACCCATTCGGCCAAGACATCATTCATACCAAATTGATCATTTTCCAACTTCAATCAATTCATTCAAGCCATAAACATCATATACTATTCAAACATGCCTTAAAATACATAAAATGAACAAATGCCATTCAAAATCCTTCAATTCCCCATTCGGCCAAAACCCTAATTACACAATTCTTTACCATTTCCAATTCCAATCACTTATTCCTCATTTTCATATGCCAAAATAACTCATTCAAGCTTTAAAACACCTAATCAAATCAACACAACATCAACCCTAACCCAAAATAGCATTCGGCCAACATGAACACAAATCCATTTTATTTCATTTCCAAATTCTAACAATGCCAACTTTATTTTCATAATCAACATACTTCATTTAAACATTCAAACACCTTAAACAAAGCAAACCCAACCTAACCCTAAAGGATAAACCATTCGGCCAACATGAATTTTGCTCCAAATCATTATATTTTCAAACTTTAATCAATAATTCATATCACACATAATAAATTAACCATCCTTAAAGCTTTAAATCAACTAAATTCACATAATATAACCTAGGTTCCATTTAGGTTCCAAAACATAATCCAACCATAAAAAATTCAATCCAAACCATAAATAGTTACAAGAATCACCAGATAAACAAAATTAAACTAAAAGATTTCCAAAGAAATTAACTTACCCCAAATTCTTCAATTTCTTCCTTTGGATATTTAGTTGCCTAAATGACTTCTTCCAAGACTTTAAAGGCCAAATTAGTGTTTAGGCTATTGGAATTGATGGATTTCCATCAAAAACCAAAAGAAAACTATAAGGAAATGGTTAGATGGGTGATGGCCGAACCAAAAACACAAGCAAACTGAAGTTTCTGCAAAAAATGGCTGAAGGAAGAAGATGGATTGCTGATATTTAACTATATATATGATTGATAGGATTAGGTAAATCAAAGTATTGGTGCATTAGCTTCAAAATTCACATCTAACCATCCAATTAGCTTACTTAAATCCCATTGGTCATCCAAATTCAAAGTCAACCAAGCTTACATCAGATCATCGACACCAAATCATAAACCTTAGGGCAAAAATCCAATAAGGTAAGCTCACGATAGCTAAAATGCTCCCGAACGATCCAACCATCTGATTTTTCATCATTTAATCCAACGACTAGATTTAATCAAGCCTAAACTGATATAATAGAATCACACACACCTTATAATCCCATATTCATAGTAAAATTATAATAAGGTCCTTAATTTACTCCGAAACCCCTCAAACGCCCCCGTTGAGCTGTTTTCCCGAAATTGTCTCCACCCGGGTATATTTTTCCATATAATTTTCAAATAAATAATTTAAGACCATTTACATTCACTTTTATTCTTTCCTTTACTCAAATATACTGATAAATTTATAAAACCTCAAAAAATTGCAAAATTACACTTTAGTCCCCCCGATTACCAAAAATTTCAAACTTACCCGATTAAGTCCTAACTGACTTCAAACAAATTTTAGGCCTAAAAATTAGGTCATATAACATGCATATATATATATATATATTCCATGCATTCACATATCATATTAACACATCATAAAGAAAGAAAAATAATTTTCCTAAAGGTCCTTATCAGGGTTTAGGCTAAGGTGTTACATGGAGGTTGAAAAGGGGGTTTGATATTGATATTAGATGTGTTTTGTTATGTTTTCTATTTAGGCAATGTTAATATTATAAGGGAGACTCTGTCCGATTTTCTGTAACCCAAAGTGTTAAAAGGAAAAGAAAAGAAAAAAAAAATATGTCATGAAATGATTAAATGAAATGAAAACATGTAACTTGGGTTCTTCGTGGTACTGGTATGCAAATTATTCCCATGCCCTAGGACCGTCACAGCCCTATAGTGTGGGGTATGACATTCATATCCTAGTTGCTCCGTGGGTTATATATGGTATAGTTAGTTTATAAACATTATTGTATAACATATTATGGAGTATATGGCATGATATGATGAATGTTACAGCCACTTGCAGTAAGAAATATAGACAGATTATAGATTACAGAATGCCAGAATGAATAGTAATTAAGTAAATGATTAATTAATTTATAGTAATTGATGATTGCATATGATACTAGGTTCAACGGGTGTCGGTCACCTCTGGCATCTCCTACATCCTAGAACCGTTGTGACTCCAAATCGAGACGTGAAATTTATGGGGGATGACTTCCTAGAGCTCTCCTGGATCAGAGTTCCACATTGAATTTGGTAAAGGACATAAGGATGACTTCTTAGAGTTTGCTTGGATTAGAGTTTCACTTTAATTAAGTAAGATAAGGACTACGGCATACTACAGCTATTTCTTATAGATTAAGTCAAAGAGAGATAGCTTTATGTCTTCTATTCCTCCAACTCAAGAAGAGTTAAAGAAATCGATTCGAAATCAAAGAGAATTGGGTGCAGAGGAGCTTTTCCTAGCGGTAGTTTTTAGCTTTGGTGGTAGTGCTACCCAGGGCTATTTGGGCCACTAAAGGCACTACCAGCTAGGCTTGACCCTATTGCCAAGTCCTTGCCCAAGTGCCACCAGGTTCGTCTTGATGTCTATGTGGTCTTATTCCTCTATTCACAGTGGTTTGACCTCTAGTTGATGTCGATCAGCTTGGCAAGGTTCGATTTGTTTGTATTCAAAGTCGACTTTGATCTCCAATCAATTATAAATCAGTTTGGCATGACCCGAGTCTGCATGGGTGAAAAATCACGTGTTCACAGCTGCCCTCATAACGTTTACCTAAGGTTGAAGGGTAAATGTGATGGTAGTGAACCAAGTGAGTTTCTGTCTACTTGAAATTAGATTTGTGTATTCTGCTTGCATTATAAAGTGTCTGTTGATGTGTCGATCTATTTTGACAATTTTGAGCCTTTTCTAAGTTTTTTGATATTTTTTTATTTCTGGTATTTTTTGAATTATAGAAGCTTCCCTTATCTTATTCGGGCAAATGATAGCTCTAAAAATGAAGAAAATTCATATGTTTCTGATGGCACTGACAGTGTTGTATTTTAAGTTGAAATGGATCTAATATCGCAATTTTTGGCTTTTTCGAACTGCGAAAGGACATGATGGTAATTATAGAGATTTTAAAATAGAAAGAGGTATAAATAGAGATTTACCCTCCCATTCTCTTCATCTTTCTATCATTTTCTTTATTTTTCTTCTCCCTCTAAAGCTTATCTCTCTAGATTTCCTCTCAACTTTTTTTTTTATGGATTCCAAAATTGATTATGCTTCAACTAGGGGACACTAAAGTTACGAGGCTCTGCAGGAGAATGATAATCCCAAGGATTTATTGTAAGAGCTTGAGGAGCACATCTCTTGGGTATGGCAGGATCAAGGTATTTTTCTTATTTCTTATGCTTCTTCTTCTTTCTTATGCTTCTTCTTCTTTTCTGCACTGTGCATCTTTTATTTATTTGCTATTTTCTTCTTTTAGCACCTGACCATTAGGAATAGAGGGGGTAAATCAAACCTTGCCTATATAGTAGAAAGTATAGGTACTCGTGTGTTGAGAGATCTGATTGCATCAACTAGATTTGTGTCATTTCTAGGACTTAGACCCCTTACTGAGAGTAACATTGCCTTTATCAAGGCATTGGCTGAGTGGCAGTGGGATATTACTAACACCTTCCATTTTTCATGTGGTGAGTTGATTGTGACTCCTTTAGATCTATGTATGCTATTCGAGTTGAGATTTGGACTTCACCCACTTGAGACTTGCCCTGATTGGCGAGTTTTATTTTCTCCTGAGGATATGGTGAGATTGATAAGGTAAGATCCTCCCCGTACTCAGAGTACTGCCATGCATATGGCTTGACAGACATTGAGCCTTTTAGTGGGGAGTTTCCAGTAGCTGAGCCTGTTGCTCGCTTTTTGATGTTGATATTAGCGGGCTGCACCTTTGCTCATTCCTATCAGGATACTGTTGATTTGAATATCCTTCCCAACTTATTAGATTTTTCACAGCTTGATTCATATGATTGGGCTGATGCTGTTTTGAGCACCATGTATCGAGAGATGACTGATCTAGCTCGTGGAGAACTCAATTCCTTTGGAGGGATATTCCTTATTTGGGAGGTACATTTATGCTTCGTGCCTATTTCTAATTTCTGCTTGTTATGAATGTCTGCTTGTTTGACTGTCTATTTGTATGATTGTCTACTTATCTAGCTATCTGCTTGTCTAACTTTCTGCTTGTCTAACTGTCTGCTTCTCTGACTGTCTGCTTATCTGATTGTCTGCTTGTCTCACTGTCTTTTTGTTTGATTGTCTCACTCTCTACTTGTCTGCTTGTCTGACTGTCTGTTGTATGATTGTCTACTTGTCTGACTGTTTGCTTGTCTGACTATCTGTTGTATGATTGTCTACTTGTCTGACTATTTTCTTGTCTGACTTTCTACTTGTCTAACTGTCTGCTTATTTGACTCTTTGTTTGTCTGACTCTCTATTTGTCTTACCTCTTCTTATCTTATTGTCTATTTGTCTAACAGTCTTCTCATTTATGATTGTTTTCCCACTTGTCAACTCTGGGCTTATGAGTATTTTCCCATACTTGCTCCTATGTTGGATGCTCCTCAACTATATGTGTTCCTTACTGGTGTGTGGTGGATTAGGGAAAATTGGACAGGACAACCAAGGCATGACTTTCGCACTGTCAAGGCATTCTTTGGTAGTCTGGCTCCTTCCTAGGTATTTTTTGCTTCTACTTCTTCTTTTTTTTTATGACTTAAGGTTTTGACCATGACTTGCTTATGCAGAGGCGGATGACTTCTTTTGTGACCAAGCTTAAGATGATGTCAACTATGCCATATAATTGCTATCTTATATAGTTTTCTAGAGTACTACTTTTATCTCCATTTTACAGACTATACATTATGGGGAAGAGAGTCAGAGTTCAGACAATGGGAAAGTGGGCTACCCCTAAACATCCTCCAGTTAATATGAAATGGGATTCTAACATCTATGCTTTAGAGGAGTCTTATGCTGGTTCACCCATGCGTCTATTTTTTGAGCTCTAGATTCCTTATACAGAGTTCTTCCAGAACCAACTGATGGGCCTTATTAGGGATCCTTGTCAACTTTATGCTCATTTTACTAGTTCTCTTGCTCAGCCTGACATTCCTAGTATAGCATCTATTATGGCTCCTCTTGCAGTCAGAGAAATAGAGAGGAGGTTGCCTTAGCCCTTTTTTGGAGATTATTGGGGAGATTCCTTATATGGAAGGCGATGGTCAGATGAGGATTTACCATATTTCGGATACAGTTCATCCTCTTACTCTGGACTTCCCTGAGAATATTATGGTACATGTCTTATGCTTACCTCTGGAAATGATCCTTTGATAATTCATGTTGCTTAGACTTTCCTTATATCAATGTAGATTACAGCTGGCTATATTGGCAGACTTATCGGATGGGGTATCAGATGGAGATGGCTATTACCTCCTTACTAACTCAGATGGAGGTTGACAGGTGAGCCCATCAGCAAGAAGATCCTTGTTGCCGGAGGAGGAGAGACTGAGATTCTAACTTTGTTTATATTTTTTGAACTTTTGAACTTCGTATATGATATTTATGCTTTATGGATGCTGGATGTATGTATGATATGATGACTGTACACCCTTTATTTGAAATTGATTTTTTGTCATGTCCCACTGTAGGGACATAATGGTCCTAGGGCACTGGTAAACCTAAAGTCACCAGACACTCGTAGAACCATTAAACATATCAATCATCAGTCATTCATACTTAAACCCATTCAGTAATACTCAAACTCCGTTCAACAAGTATTAGTGTTACAAAAATTTTGACAAAATCTCCTTTGTATTTTTAATCTAATTTCCAATATGAATAGTACCAAATCCACATTTCAATAATTTCTCAAAATTCTCAACCTGCATTGAAAATACACTCCTAATATGCACCACCCTTATATCCTAAACTCCACAGATCAAGTAGGCATTTACACCACCTCTATATTTTCCTTTCACGTAATGTCTTAATAGCTTACTCACATTTAACATTATCATTACTGTTACCATTTTCCTTGTCTATATCATTATGTTTTATCACTTTTTACTCATTTTGCATTAATTACCTGTTAAATTTCAATAACAGACCATATCAAATTTTCATATCATTCACACTTACACATATAAAGTCAACCAGAACTATTTATACCCTATATTATACCTCATTGAGCTATATAATATAAACTTACTGACTCTATAAAAATAAAATATACATTAGGGTCTTTAGTTGTCCCAAGTGCGAAGGAAGAAAAATGACTTGGAAATAACTTCTACCACATTATTCCTGTAAAATGATAAGGAACCACAAGGTGAGTATAACACTCAGTGAGTTAAATATACATCATTGAACATATAGAGTTTGGTAACAGTAAAGAAATGAAATGAATAGTATCAATAATAGGGTATTGCACACTATCTGTTACAGAGGCAATAATAGATATCAATTTTAAGACAGTAGAAACGAAATAAACAGGTCAATAACAAGTGATGTTATTGATGAAAGATATGTAACATATTTGTATATAGAAGTGATAGATAAAGGGTCAGTAATAGTAACAGTATATCAGTATCAATGAGATACATAAGGTGGGCCAGGCCTTATGTCTAGGAGAAGTCCCTTCCTAGCTAGGATAAACAGTATAAAGAGTCCATTGTGCACAATGCCGATAATATTTACCCACTATTTTGTCAGTGCGATAGCTCTGTCAGGTCCATATAAGCAGTAAACTTTGATGTCAAAATTCAAGTTCTCAAGGTGAGCAATACAATAAGCCTTTCAATCTCAATAATAGTTCAATAGCAATAGACCAATTTAGGCTTGGTTATTCAATGGTTATAATAAGGAATCATTCGATCATTAAGAAATAAAGTTCATTTAAACTCAATGTAATACCCTAGAGAAGCCTACCACAATTTTATGATTAAAGTTCTCAGTATATGGTTTGAAATCATCAAAATGACTAAAGATAATTTTAGAAACTCAGTTAGAGCGAAAATGAAATTCTTTTTCGGAAATAGTTGGTGTCGATAAAGCTGCGGAGTTTCTATGTTTAGCTTTTTGAAACTAAATCTGCCAGAGTTTAGAGGCGATGAGCCAATCGATTTTCTTGAGCAGGTTGAGAAGTTAGTTAGGAGACTACCTTATTCTGATATCAGGGCAGTGGAACTAGTGCGTTTGTTACTGAAGGGGAAAGTATGGATATGGTTTTCTCATAGGATGGAGCCTAGATTGTATGGTGATCATCCTCCTACTTAGGCTAAGTTCAGACAGGGACTGATTGATGAGTTCCTGACATAAGGGGTGAAGACCAAAAATTTGATACGGTTTGAGTAGCTTGAGCAGGGCAGTAGGTCAGTTGAGGAATATGCTGAGGAGTTTATCAGATTAAGCAGATATGCTTTATAGATTGCTCCTACTGAGGCAGACTTGATCAGCAGGTTCAAGAGGGGTTGGCATACCTCATTGCATAATGCCATACTGGCTACAGAGTTCACATTCCTGACTACCATCATAGATAAAGCTAATCAGATGAAAGAGAAATACAAGTCAGAGAGAGAGAAGAGCGATCAGAAGAGAAAGAGAGGACCCAGACCAGAGGGTAGGAGGGGGGAGAGCAGCTTCTAGCATAGACAGATTGAGCCAGTACCTAGGTTTGATTAGAGACCTCCATTTAGCAGTCAGAGGAGGAGGACACAAAGTAGGGGACCTCCAGTGCAGTATGCACCATCTTATTCTCAGGGTTCTTTTAGACCTGCTACACAGATGCCTAGTGTGCCTACTTGTGGTTTTTGTGGAAGAAGGCACGGAGGGGAGTGTCGACGACAGTCAGGTGCTTGCCTGAAATGTGGGCAGCATGGACATTTTATTAGCAGATGTCCTTTATGGGGTGATCAGCAGCCATCTGCTACAGTTTCTCAGCCCACTATTTAGATTAGTCAGAATGTAGCCATAAAGGCTTCTGGTAGGGGCAGAGGTAAAGGACAGGCACCGAGTAGTAGTCAGGCCCCAGCAGGCAGAGGACAAGGGCGAGTTTTTGCTGTGAACACTTAGGAGGCACAGAGATCTGACAATGTGGTTACATGTGCTATTTTGATACATAATGAGATTGTTGATGCTTTGTTTGACTCTGGTGCTACACATTTGTTTGTTTCACCTCAGTTTGCACCTAAGTTAAATAAACATAGACAATTGTTGAGTGTGCCTCTAGTGATAGCTAAACCTATGGGGGAGAGTATAGAAGTGGATTATTATTACCCTGCTTGTGTGATTGAGATAGATGATAACATTCTGCATGCTAATTTTATTGAACTGCCTGTGTTAGAGCTTGATGTGATTCTTGGTATGGATTGGCTAATAACACATCGAGCAACTATTAATTGTTATGAGAAGAGGGTTAAATTTCAGCCTGTGGGACAACCTGAATTTGAATTCATGGGTGATCGATAGGAGTTTGGAATCAATTTTGTTTCTGCTATCCAAGCTAGAAAGATGATAAGGAAAGGTTGTTCAGCATACCTGGCTCATGTGATTGATATGCAGAAGATTTCTGTAGAGATTGATCAGATACCAATAGTTTAAGAATTCTTTGATGTCTTCCCTGAAAAATGACCAAGATTACCACTAGATAGGGAGATAGAGTTTGGGATTGAAGTGTATTCAAGCACCGATCCGATATCCATTCCTATGTACAAAATGGCACCAGCTAAATTGAAAGAGTTAAAGATGCAATTGCAGGAGTTTTTGGATAGAGGATTTATTAGACTGAGTAGTTGTTCGTGGGGTGCTCCAATGTTGTCTGTGAAAAAGAAGGATGGCACTCTGAGAATGTGCATTGATTATAGGCAGCTGAACAAGGTGATAGTGAAGAATAGATATCTGTTACCACGAATTGATGATCTATTTGATTAGTTGTAGGGTGCCAGTCATTTCTCTTAGATTGACTTAAGATATGGGTATCACCAATTAAGAATCAAAAAGGGTGATGTACCCAAGACTGCCTTTAGGACCCGATATGTAATTTTGAGTTTTTGGTGTTGCCATTTAGGTTGACTAATGCACCTGTTGCATTTATGGATTTGATGAACAGGGTGTTTAAAGTATTCTTAGATAAGTTTGTCATAGTGTTCGTTGATGACATTCTTATCTATTCTAGGAGTGAGGAGGAGCATACAAAGCATTTGAGGATTATACTGCAGACACTTCGAGAGCATCAGTTGTATGCTAAGTTGTCTAAATGTCAGTTATAGCTAACAGAAATGTGTTTCCTTGGTCATATGGTTTCTAATGAGGGTATTATGGTAGATCCTCAAAAGGTTGAAGCAGTTGCAAATTGGCCTCAACCTTCTAATGTTTCAGAGATTCATAGTTTCCTTAGTATGGTAGGATACTACAGAAGATTTATGAAGGATTTCTCCAGAATTGTTGCTTCGTTGACTAAGCTTACTAGGAAATAGGAGAGATATATATGGATTGATGAATGTGAGAGCAATTTTCAGACTTTGAAGTCTTGCCTCATGAGTGCTCCAGTGTTAGCATTGCCATCAGAGGATAAGAACTTTACAGTGTACTATGATGCTTCCCGAGTTAGATTGGGGTGTGTTTTGATGCAGTTTCAGAGATTGATTGCTTATGCTTCTCGACAGTTAAAGAAGCATGAGGGGAACTATCCAACACATAACTTAAAGGTGGCAGCAATAGTGTTTGCACTGAAGATCTGGAGACATTATTTGTATGGATCTAAATGCGAGATATATACTGATCATAAGAGTTTGTAGTATATACTTCAACAGAAGGATATGAACCTCCGGTAGCATAGTTTGGTTGAATTGCTAAAGGATTACAATTGTTTAGATCCTTTACCATCCGGACAAGGCTAATGTAGTAGCTGATGCATTGAGCCAGAAGTCTATGGGCAGCTTAGCTCACATCTCAGTTTTCAGGAGACCATTAATCCGTGAGATGAAGGAGTTAGCTGATATGGGTGTAGAGTTGGATTTGGGATCCCAAGATCGAAACCAGGCTCTGATAGCCAAATTTCGAGTTAAGCCACTATTGATTAATGATATTAAGGTGGCACAGGATAGGGAACCATATCTATTAAAGTTGATGGGAGATGTTCAGAATGGTAAGGCAACAGAGTTGACAGTAGAGAATGATGTACTGAAGTATGGAAAGTGGATATGTGTACCTGACATTGATGGCCTACGAGATCATATTATGAGAGACGCTCACTATTCATCATATATTGTACATCTTGGAATTACCAAGATGTACCATGATCTGAGAGATGTGTATTGGTGGTCTGGTATGAAGAGAGATGTAGCTCAATTTGTCTCTTATGCTTAGCCTGTCAGTAGGTTCAGTTTGAGCATCAAAAGTAGTCTAGCTTGCTTCAGGAGATTGAGTTGCTAAAGTGGAAATGGGAGCAGATTACTATAGATTTTGTAGTCGGTTTACCGAGGACTACACAGGGTTATGAATCTAAATGGGTTATTGTAGATCAATTGACAAAGTCTGCTCATTTCCAGAAAGTGAAGACCATTTACTTTGTAACTCAATATGCACAATTGTATGTGAACAAGATTGTATGGCTTCATGGAGTGCCAGTAATGATCATATTTGATAGGGGTAAGCAGTTTACTTCTCAATTTTGGCAGAAGTTCCAGGAGGCTATAGGTACCTAGTTAAGGTTCAGTACAACTTTCCATCTCCAGACTAATGGACAGTCAAAGAGGACAATCCAGACTTTGGAGGATATGTTGCGATTATGTGTTCTGGATTTCAAAGGTAGCTGGGATCAGTATCTGCCGCTGATTGAATTCTCCTATAACAACAGTTACCACTCTTCTATCGGAATGGCTCCATATGAAGCACTTTATGGTAGGAAATGCAGATCTCTAGTGTGTTGGGTGGAACCAGGAGAGAAACATTTAGAGGGACCATAATTGATAAAGGAAACAATGGAAAGGGTGCCTATTATTAAGGAATGGATGAAGACCGCTTTCAGCAGACAGAAGAGTTACACCGATCCAAAGCGGAAGGATCTTCATTTTGCAGTTGGTGACCATGTCTTTCTTAAGATCTCACCAATGAGAGGTGTTATGAGATTTGGAAACACAAGGAAGCTGTCACCAAGATTTGTAGGCCCATTTGAGATACTTGAGAAGATAGGCAATGTGGCTTACAGATTGGCTCTTCCACCAAATTTGAGCCATGTTCATCCCGTATTCCATATTTCTATACTGAGAAAATATGTATCTGATCCATCGCATGTATTACAGGATATTGGGGTTAGTGAAGACTTGTCATTTGAGGAGCTATCAGTGGAAATTATAGACCGACAAGTCAAACAACTGAGAAACAAAGAAATCCCAATGGTGAAAGTGCTATGGAGGAATCATTCGATGGAGGAGTGCACATGGGAAAGCGACTAGGACATGAAGGACAAGTATCTATTCTTGTTCCAACATTAAGGTATGTGTTATTTTAAATTCGAGGACGAATTTATTTGAAGGAGGATAGAATGTAATACCCTAGAAAAGCCTACCATGATTTTATAATTAAAGTTCTCAGTATATAGTTTGAAATCATTGAAATGACTAAAGATAATTTTAGAAACTCAGTTAGAGCGAAAACGAAATACTTTTTCAAAAATAGTCGATGTCGATAACGCTGTCGCAAAAATAGCAACCCAGTCGATAGATGAATTTTTGATTCTGACTAGGGGTGAATGATTATGTATATACATGTGTAAATACAGTAAAAAGAAAAAGATGAAAAATATTTAGGAACACTGAAAAAGTAAGCGATGGTAAAACTGTAAATAAATAGAACTTTAGAGGTATAGTAGAATTTGGACCGTCTGAGTTTTAGAATGGCTCTGAAACTATTTTTATTATAAAGTATAAATAAAAATAAGATGTTTGAATCTTCACTTTGAAATTCAAATTCCAACAGAATCGTCAGAATAAATTATATAAGGAAAATGTGGCAAAGCATAATTTAAGAAAAATTGAAGGACCAAAGTGAAATTTGCCAAATGTGACTTAATATATAAGCCGCACTTAGAAATTTTTTTGCCTTTTTTCTTCTCTTCTTGTCCAAAATTTCTCCTTCATTTTTCCATTCATTTTCCCTTAATTTTGTTAAGGAAAATCCATGGAAACTTGATTCAAATCACATATTTGCTATCCTCCATCCATTTGCAACCATGAAAATCAAAAAAATTCAAGAAACAAACAACTTGGAGATTTTGAGGTAAAATGATGTTTTGTTTGATTTTATGATTGATTTAGGGTTATTAGATGTTAGTTAGATTGGGTAATATGTTTAATTGCATCAATGGATGAATATAGCATTTTCCCCAATTTTCAATCCCTAAACCTAAGTTGTATGAGATGGCTATGTGAAATTGAGTTAGTATATCTAAATTAAGTGTAGAATATGTTAATTGGAAGTTAATTGATGAGTTATTTGTGGTTGAATTGTTGTAGAAAATTAATTTGAGGAAAGTTGCCACTTTTTCCTACTTTGAAGAATTGGAGGCAAATCAAATTTAGTGGCTAATTTGGAGTGTTAGGTGAATATTTAATGCATCCTATAACATGTCTAAAGTGTTAAGTTGAAGTTTGGAATTCAATTCCAAAAGGGCCAAAGTGGCCAAACCCTAAAGTGGCAAAATTGCCTTTGATTTTGCTTCATTTTGGCTTGTTTTCCTAAGCCAATTTGATCCATCTGATACTGTTTATTATTGTGTTTATAATGCCTATGGAATTGCCTATAATGTATGTTGTTGTTGATAATTGGGGAAATATTGGAGTTGCATCAAAACCTTGCCAAAACGTCATTTCATTGTTGCACACCAAGTGTTTGATAAAATGCCTAGCTCAAAAATCCATAGGCCAACCATTTGAATTCCATCGTTGCCAGTGACAATGGCATGCCAATTGCATCAACTTTTTATTTCATAAATGAGCAATTTATGTTTCATTCCATTGTTGGTTGCCAATCTTTTGGTCATTGTATAACACTTTTTTTTGCTATTCCATTGGTTATATTGCTCATTGAATTGATTGATGATGAGTTATTGATACTTGGTGATGCCATTATTGTGCAATGGTATCTATTGATATGTTTCTTGTTCCTATTGATTCTGATGTGATTTGACAGAGTTGCCGCCCTGACAGGGTAGTGAGTACATACTATTGGCATTGTGCACAGTGTATTGTTATTATGCCCTAGCTGGGAAGGGTTATCAGTCCTAGTCATAAGACCTAATCCGTCTTATGTTTATTGATATGAGATTGATATGTGTTTCACGCATATTTTATGCGTTTCATGGATCTATATCTGTCTTATCCATGTGATATACTGTCCATTGATGTGATTGTTGACTTACAGTCATATTCTTTACTTGATTCTGTATCCAGAGATTTTGAGCAGATTGATTCATTTATTTCATCTTCCTATTATTTATTGATATTCCATTATCTATTTATTGGTCGATGACTATTTGTGCAATACCCCATATTTATGCATAACAAGTTTTTGGGAAATAAGTTCTCAGTATACAGATTAAAAATATCGAAATGACCAATAATAATTTTAGAAACTCAGTTAGAGCGAAAATGAAATTTTTTTTCAGAAATCGTCGGTACCGATATCGCCGCCGTAAAAATAGCGAAACTGGCAGCGGATGAATTTTTAAATTTGGATTGACGATAATTGATAAGTTATATTCATGTGAGAATACAGTAAAAAGAAATATGAGAAAATATTTAAGAACACTGATAAAGTAAGTGATGGCAAAGCCGTAAATAAAGGGTATTTTCGGTGAATAGTGAATTTTGAATGTCCGAATTTCAGAACGGCTCTGAAACTATTTTTATTAAATAGTATTAATTAAAATATGATGTTTAAATATTCACTTTGAATTCTAATTTCCTACGGAACTACCAGAATGATTTACCGAGCGAAAAAGGACCAAAAGCAAATTTTGAAAAATTTGAGGACCAAAGTATAATTTGTCTATTTTGCCTTATTATATAAGCATAAATTTGAATAAAATTTCTGCATTTCTTCTCCTCCATCCGTAGCTCCATTTCCTTTCTTCCAATTGTTTTTCTTCCATTAATTTGTGAAGAAAAAGTGTAGAAAACATAAAACTAAAACCATACAAATACTAATCTATCAAAATCAACCATAAAAATTCAAGAAAAATTGAAGAACAATCAAGAGGAAATTTCAGCCATTTTGGAAAAAAATTGGTAAGTATTTGTTTGTTTGATTTTTTGGTTTAATTAGATGAGATTGATGATGAAAGGAATGGGTAAATGGTTTAATTGCATCAATTGATGCATTAAATAATTTTTCCGAATTTAAAACCCTAAAATTGAAGTTGTGTAATATGATTTTGAGTATATGGATTAGGATAGGTAAATTGGCTTTAGAATAAGTCAATTGGGTATTTATCAGTATTTAATTGACATTCGTTTCATTGCAGAAAACTCATTCGGGAAAAATCGTCAAAATTGGCCTAAACCGATGATTTAGGAATTTGGTAGTAAATTCGTAGCATTTGGTGATTTGGAGGTTTAGGTGAGTCTACTATGCATCAATTTACTTGCCCAAATTGTTAGAATGAACTTTGGAATCCAATTGTGCAAAATGAGTATTGGCCGAACCCTAAATTGTAAAATTTGCCTATGAATTTCCTTCTTATTCCTTTGGTTTCCATTGCATATTTGATGCCTTCATTGAAGATTTTTGAGTTGTTTTTGTTGCCTATGGAGTTGATTCCATTTGTGTGTTTGTTGATATTTTGGGCAATATTGATATTGCGCCGAAACCATGCCAAAAAATATATAGGCCAACAATTTGAATGCCACCGTCGCCAGCGACAATGGCATGCCAAGTGCGGCAACTTTTTGGCCGTAAATGACCAAAATATGTTTGTTCCCATTTTTGGTCGTTAGACCTTTAGTCGTCGTTTCATTGATTATTATTGATGTTTTATTGATTTCAGGCTCATTAATTGATTCTAATGAGCTCTTGCTACGTAACTGCTATTGATTGATTGATATTGAATTTGTTGAAATTAAGGATACCATTGTGGTATAATGGTGTCCATGGATAATTTTCGTTCTTATGTTGACCTTATGTGATATAACAGAGCTACCAGTTCGACAGGGTAGCGGGAAAATATTGTCGACCTTGTGCACATTGTATTACTGATACCCTAGCTAGGAAAAGGGTTATGGACCTAGCCATAAGATATGATCCGTCTTATGATACATATATTGCTATAGGAGACTTTATGTGCACATATAGTTCGTATATAGTCCATACAGGAGATTGTATGTGCGCATATAGTTCACATATAGTCCAGATTGATTGCTACTGGAGATTGTATAATTTCATACAATCCAGCCCTTTATTTGTTTTTCTCTATGGAACTGAACCTTTGATATCCTTATTGATTTATTCTGTCATTTACTGTAAATGCTTCTATAAATTGGTTATACTGAGCATTTGATATCATTGGTTCCTCTATAAATCTCACTTTTATTGGCGATGCATATAGATTCACTGAGTATCTTATGTACTCACCCTCTCACTGTTTATCCTCTACATGTGCAGAGTAGGAGGCAGATTCCTGGTTTTGTTTCTCAAAGGAATTCTGCAGTATGTTAAAGATAGTATAATTAATCAAACACTGTATTTTTATATATGTGTATTAGATGCTCCATGGGTATTGTATAATGGTATAGACGGATTGTTTATATAAGTGTATGAGACATTTTGAAGTATAAATGTATAAGATTATAGAAGTTATAAAATGAATGACAGAGTAACAGATTGTATAGTGATATGTGATGTGAGTGTATGGATAGATATATTGTTATGTGATTGATGATGGGTTTTTCGCTGCAAAGATTGGGTAAGTTATATTTTCCGCTGCGATATTATGAGTGATTGTATAGTATGAGATTGATGGGTTCTACGGGTGCCGGTCACCATTGGCATCTCCCGTGCCCTAGGACCGTCGCGATTCGGCTCGCGAGAGCAGGTCGTGACAGAGGTGGTATCAGAGCACTAGGTTGTCGATATCAGAGCATTAAGTTACAGATATTTGAGCTATAGGTTACGGATGAATAATAACAATGTTACAGAGGAAATAGTAACTAAGTACAATATGGGGTAGAATTAAGTATACCATGGAGCATAGGAAATTCCTATTATGTCTATTGATGTGTTCGTCAAATGTGTATAAGCATTTTGCGTTAACGTACCGTAATGAGATTGTTCCTGTTTTCTGTTGTCTATAATGATAGAAATGTCCGACGACAGAGATAGGAATACCAGAGAGGCAGAGGTAGCGTCTAATGAGTCCCTAGTCAGGGAAGCTTCTATTTCTGAGGGAATGTCTAGATCCCGATGGACTAGAGGGGATACAGAGAGGACTGATTACCCCTGAAGGATGGAAATGATGCAAGTAATAATGGAATTGTGACGTGAATTAGTTGAATTGAGGCGGGAATGACATAATATGTCTCCACCTCCAGCAGTGCCACCTCAGGTTGCATCAGCTGCTGCTCCTGATGCTCCAGTATAGCCAGGAGTGTTTATGGGAGAGCCTGTTATGCAGGGAGCCTGTCAAGTTATTGATGAGGACGGAGTATCTATGTTTAGCTTTTTGAAGCTAAATTTGCTAGAGTTCAGATGTGATAGAGGCGATGAGCCGATTGATTTTATAGAGTC